>JBAMJV010002001.1:0-196014 GCA_037951105.1 Echinarachnius parma | reverse complement strand
TATTCCTTGTGAACCTCCTCCTGTTTTCCCGCCAATGCCCTTTTGCAATCGTGATTTCTGATGAGGACATGCAAATGACAGTATCCATAGAAGCCAGTATTATACATAACAGGTCATTGTCTTTCCATATAAACGTCTAGCGATCGACATGGGGTAGGGTCTACGCGGATCATTTATGGTAGCATCCCTCATTATTTCAAAAAAGTGTTGCAATCTTTGCACTGCTGGTGATCAGATGCATGAGATGAGCACCCTTTACTGTGATGGCATTTTCACACGGTGCCCAGGATTTTCCAAGGATTTATTACACAGTCTGTGTTATAACTCCTCTGGTTTTGCAAAGAGCGACTGACTAATTTGCAGATTATTGACCACTTGAACATGTTGAAGAATGTGTCAAAAGACTATCATAGGTAATGAGTGGTTGTGCCACCCGCTTACCTCCCTAGGTGCACCCTCCCGTCATTTACGCGCGTCATTCGTGTCAATCACTCCACCACGTGAGTCCCTTTTATTCACGCGCGCACGTAGTATTGTTAGGGAGGTTCGACTCCACAATCAAACGATTATCGACAGCACTTACGGAATCTCACACTCTGACACTCTCTTTCAACCGTTACTCCTAATTTGGCTCATTTGGCTCGATTGTGTATGCAACATGACATGGCGCACAATGCATCTTACGATCAATTACAAGGGTTTATGTGGCGAAATGTGCCCCACTTGTCGAGGTATTATTTTGAAGATTAAAAAAGAAATCTCCCGCTCCGCTGTTGTCAGGCGAATACAAGTATCATCAACACTTTCAAGTGACGGACAAGTGGATCGTGTGAGCATGCAGCTTACACGCGAGTTATCCCGCATAACCCTCGTCTATCTCTCGAAAGTGATGATGATACTTGTATTCCTTGGACAATAGCAGCAATCATCTATGTCCCGTCATGTTGCGCCCCGCTCCTTTTGAATTTCCCAGGCTGTTCCTTTCTTCTTCATATCTTTTCCTCAGCCTTTTAACTATTTCTTTCTAAGATATATGCCTACTTTGACTCCTCTCTAGAACATGAAGAATAAATAAGGCCATCTTGGAATAACATGGACGCCTCTTGAGACATGGTCAAGCTGCTAAGTTTGAGAAAAGATGGGTAGTTTGGGGTTGGGGATGAGGGGGGGGGGGGGCTTATATTACGGATAATCACCTTTTCTGCATATTCGCGCGTAACTCGTTTGTGCAAGCAGCTTACACGCGAGTTATATCCCGCAGCTACGCGCAAATATTTCGAGCAGCGTCACCCTTTGAATCACCCCCCCCCCCCCCCCAACAAAAAAAAAATATATATATATATATATATATATATATATATATAAAATAAAATTAAAATAAATAAATATATAAATACAATTAAATAAATAAAATAATAATAAATAAATAAGTAAATAATAATAATAATAATCAATCAAAATAAAAATGAAAAAGAAACTACCAATCTCTTCGAAACGTAGCTGGAAACGGTTGCTACGCTACGGAGGTCATACTTATTCTAGAGAAGGCAAATCCGAAATACCTTAGGGGAGAAAGTTAAACTTAAAAGGCTGAGCAAAAGATACAAAGAAGAAAGAAAAACAAAGAGCGTGCTATCGAGCACCTCGACAAGACATAGCGACATAGATGATTGCTGTTATTGTCTCAGGGATACAAGTATCATCAACATTTTCGAGTGATGGACAAGGGTCGCGTTTGTGCAAGCAGCTTACATGGCTTACAAGAGAGTTATCCCGCAGTTACCCGCGAAAATTAGGAGAGCGTCATCCTCTCTATGCTCAATAACTTCCAATTTGTCCAAGACTTAGCTGGACACGTAAAGTTTGGAGTTTCAGCTCTCTGCAGGAACCACTGTGTTAGCTAGCGGGACAGCGTCTCAAGAGGCGTTGCCACGCTACTGAGTTCATGGTTATTCTAGGGAAGGTAAAGTGGGAATATTGAAGGGGAGGTAGTTAAAAGGCTGAGGAAAACAAATCGTTGAGGGGAAAGAAAAAAACAAAGAGTATGGGCAACATGGTGGGAGATAGCGACATAGAAGATTGGTGTCATTGTCCGAGGAACACAAGACAGTATCATCAACATTTTCGAGTGTCTCGTGTGTGCAAGCAGCTTAGAAGCGAATTATCCCAAAAACTTATCTCGCAGATACGCGCGAATATGCAGTGAAGAAAGTAATTATAACGTAAAAGCAACAGGTAGTGTAATCAAGGAGGTATACCTTGGTGTAAGTGCAGACGCGAAGGCACTACCCCCCCCCCCCCCCCCCCCCTCCTCCGATTCAGCACCTATTGTTCATATATGCAGGAAACTAGCTTGGCGATGTCACAAGGCGTGTAATTCACAGATGGTCTTGGTTTTTCTTTCATATCTATAGAGAAATAAAATAGGGAATATAATGAAGGATCATAAATAAAAGGTAAGCAAAAGAGTTGAAAAAACACTAAATAAGTATAGGTTTCAAAACAAAACAGAGATTAACACTCAATGTGACCCATAAGATAGGGGGGGGGGGGTTGCCGAACAACAAAGAGTTTTGCATCTTTATTTTCGGCGGGAGGGATTCAGATAACTACCAAATCTTGTCCAAATGTATCAGCGACGCAAGTGTATCGTTACCGTTACTATTTTTACCGTGATGAATCGGATCATGAAACATGTTTGCTCGAATCGTAGCGATCTGCAGATAATCGAGCCCTCTCTTCACCATTCCATAACCAACGACATTGCCTTATTACGCACAAAATATGCCCATTGCACTGAGGTTGTTAAATAAGTATGGCAAGTGGACAAAAGGTAACAATTTGGCCTGCCTTTTCACGAGTAAAAACAATATTTGTGTTAGAGGACAAAGCATCTCTCACCCATTTTTAGTTACAAGGTTTGTATGTGTTTGACAACGGATCAAAACCCCTCCCGGTGTGCAGTTTCGTAACTAAAATGGGGGCAAAAGGAAAAGAGGGGGGGGGGGGATAATCTACCCCTCTAGTGTATGGGAATGTGCCCCCTCACTACCTAGTGGCCATAAAGTAAATCATTCCATGTACATTATATGAAACAAAAACATACGTTTGATATTGAGACTGGCTGTCCTATATACCCCGATACGGTTCCAGACAATGACATTTGCTCCGGTGATAATTGTTCCGTTATTTCATCATTCAGAAACCAAGAAAGATATAACCCTAACACGAACCCTAAGCCACAAACAACAAACCTCAATTGAATAACTCTAACCCTAACTTTCCATAAACGATAACGTGATTAGAAACCCTTAGGAGAAATTGTTGTTGGGGCAAACGTCGTGACACCCCACTCCTCTTTGCTCCGGCGACGATTCCTCCGTTATTATCTTATTCAGAAACCAATAAACCCAGCACTAACTTTAACCTTTACCCATATCATAACCAATAAACCTCAATTAATTAACCATAACCATAACGTTCAATAAACGATAACGCGGAGAGAAACCTCTAGCAGCAATCGTCGGAGCAAACGTTTCGTCACCCCACTCCCCTTTTCGAGGGAACCCCCACCCACCCCCTCCCCACCCCTCGTCTGGACATGGGCTTGCAAGGCCACCCGTTTAGTTACAAGGCTCTGCTGTGTTTGACAACGGATCATGGGGTTTTCTTTTGTCACAAGTGCCATATTTGTTAGCTGAAAAAGGGGCTAGTGATACAAATACGGTATAAAAAGACAGAGGAATGCGACAGAAATCAAGAAGTGAAAAGGATTCTTTATTTTTATTGACATTGTTGAAGGTGGTGAATATTATATAATTATAAAAACTTCATTTTACTATTTTTTGTAGCCTACACGCCGCCGTTTCCCGTGTTGTATACTGCAAATGTTTACAATGGAATATATCCAAATATTCCAAATGGAATTACATTGCTAGTGAATAAAACTTTGCAAATTCTTGCCCTCCCCTCCCCCACACACCCCGTCCCTCAACCGTAAAGTAAAGCCATACGGTCAATTTGTTCAATGTCCCTTACCAAAGTCATGTAAGATATTGGGGAATAAAGTAAAATGATATCTGCACTGGAAATCTTCACAGGTTTCTCCATTCAGACACGGACTGCTCATAAAAACACAATCAACACGGAACCGATGCCATTACAAAATACAGAAGGGTGCGAAATTATTCAAAAAGAGTTAATATAACTTATCTTAAATCATTGTTTCATTATTTAATTATGTCTTGCCTTTGGATTTTGTTTTATCTACAATCAAAATCAAACCTGTATAAAAAAAAAAACGACCACCTAATGGATACAAAATAGTCGTCACTATAGACAAGTGACCTCTATCAATATGGCCCAAAACATTACATTTCTCAGTAAGTATTCACATTTCATAGGCATGTTGGCTGGTTTAGACAGGTGTCCGCTAGTATGCTCCCCTGGGAGTTGAGATGGTGTGCAAGATAATTGTGCGGGTTTGAACTGTACATGATGACCAATAATGCGCATCTGAATAGTGCAGTGTACCTATGTACATCAGTGGCGGATCTAGGGGCGGGGGCGGGGGGGGGGGGGTTAGGGGGTTTAACCCCCCCCCCCCCCCCCCCCCTTGGGCTGCCAAGTGAAAATGTGATGTGCATATAAAAACGCCATCATGTGTCCAGACCCACACAGTATCCGCATCGTCATTGGGTCAACCCCCCCCCCCCCCCCCCCACCTTAGCAAAAAGCTAGATCCGCCCCTGTACATGACGCTCTGTAAACGCCAGTTACTGGTAAACGCTATGTATTATGATTATGTATGACAGGTTTGACCGTATAACATTATTGTGGGACATAATAATGAACTCCCGTCATGTCAATCATATGTTATGTATTAAGATGCTGTATAACTGTATGGATGTATGTACGCGCATTACGCGGCCTCTTAAAATAGTAAAAGCAACGATAATTTCTCAATCTAGGATATTTCTGACCCCTGACCAAGCAAAATATGGTGGAAACTGTTAATGGTATTACAGTGCATCGCGTTACACAGCAATCCCAAACCGTCTGTAGTTATTTGCGCTCTGGAGACGGTCTCTAATTAATTCATGTTGGTCGATTAATTAGGAGGGTGTTCAAGTTGTTGACTCGTCCATTTTCCCAAAGCTTTTACAACTTTTTAAACGTTCAGTGTCAATGATTAGACGGGAAAAGCAAACGAATGGCTAAGGAGATGTATACTCCAAACAAACACATTAAAAACGTTTCGGTCAAATTGGAAACAAAACCCGTTCGGCGAGAATGTTTGTGCATCTCCCGCAAATTTGTTTATCTAATTCTGACATTGTTTGATTTATAATTTATAATGACCAAGAGATCAATCTGTGCTTCGAAGGACACTATACTTGTTACGCTATCATAGGGCATTGACCATCGTTGTGGTAGACCTAGATAGTCATATATGACTATATTTAGTAAAGAGATTTCCTTTCAGCTGTATAACAGAATATTTCAACAAAAATACGATGGAAGTAACAAGAAATACATTTCCTGAGGAAAACTATACCTTAAATGAATTATATAATACATGTATTTGGAATATTTGAACTAATATAGCGACGAATTCATAGCACTATGAACAAATATCGGTGTGAATATAATCAATCTTCATTACAAAATAATAGATGGTTAGAAGTAAGTCTAATGATGTATTGACTTTTTATATTTTAAATTACAATTATCATAATTTCGACACCACTACTCACATTGTCATATTTGTTGTGGGATGAAAATGCGATATCAATACACAAATGGGCCCCGTTGCAGAAAGAGATACAATTGATTGTAAGTTAGATCATGTGTTCTAATGCGCAAATCTGATTGGTTGAAACGTGCACATTTTCTGATTTACAATTAATTGTAACTTACAATCGATTGTATCTCTTTCTGTAACGTGGCCATTGTGACATATGTTTTCTCATTTTTTTTTGTTTCTTTTTCTCGTCAATCATAATGTCCCCGTCAGTCATCCCTTATTCACGTCATCCATTTTACGGCTACAGGTAATTTACTGTTAACATTTCTAACAATAGACTAACAATCTTAGAAGAGAACGAAAGGGGGACAAAGTGAATAAATCATGCTTTAGTGAAAACCCAATTTGCCAGAGTTTTCACAGTTTAGCGACAATATAGTGACGCGTGGAGTCGTGAAACGGTTTTACGTTGGGCAAATTTCGATTTTGGCCAAGTGTTCCCTTTTCTTTGACGGGGCTGGCGCTATTTCTAACAATGACATGTTTGCACAGCGTAAAGAAGAATGATTTTTGCACTGATATGACACTTGTTTGACATCTCTTAGGGTAGGCGCGTGACAAAACATTTTGTCAGGAAAGAAAACAGCACTGAATTGTACAAAGTCGATGGCTGTCACTCACTAATACATTAGCATCTCCATGCTTAGTTGGAGGGAAATGCCTCTAAGTAGAGTTTTCTTCAATAAATATTGCAGTCGCAGTGGCACAACCACTGACTTTTCGGTCTACTAAAAAAACTGACAACTACGAAATAAAGTGAAAGTTAGATTGCTGAAAACATTAGATGGATGAGCTTATTATTTGTGATTGAATTATAAAAACAACACATACACATACAAACATTCACAAACATTGTACAGTCACAAAGTCACACACGCACAATCACAACACTGCAAACTGTTGTTTATTTCTTACAGTTTCTACATATATACTCTTCTCTCAATTTTTTTTTTTTTTAAATAAAATATAATACAGAAGAAATGAATGTGAGACAGAATTTAGTTTCATAGAACCTGCTCTTTGTTTTATTGTGAATATTCCAAGTGAGTATATTACACACTTATGTGAAGCACTGAAAATAATCTACAAAAGAGTCAATTACAATAATAAAAATATCTGGCCACTTCGAAAATACATATACAGTAAAACAGAAGGAATAAAGAAAGATAGTATGTACAAGCCACATCTCAATTATTGAGATAATATGAGTTTTGTTGCAGAATGCGGTAGTTGCGATTGAATCTGCTGAAATATAGCGACTAAGAAGGAGAATGTGATACTATTAATAATAGCTTCAAAAATATACCTTGATAATATAACGACAAGTAATATTTCAAAGGCATTATGTTGAAAAAACTGCTGTTTATTGCATTTTACAGCGAAACTAATCAAATATTTGCAAACTTTTGATTTTCACTATATGATTTTAACTATTTTTGGCATGCTATTATTTGTATTTGCTGCAATTTGAAGATAAAGGAATATATACACGCATATCTGGATACAAGTTAATATTATAGCATTTCAGCGTCCAATTATTTGATGTCTACAAAGCGCATTTTCATAGATATGTGCTAATTCATTGGAAAGATGGGTGAACTATACATCACTTTAATTGCGCATTGCGCAAGTGTAGACTTGCAAAATATTCTGTGAAATTTTCATGGCAAATAGATTAGTTTTTGCCAAGATGAGCCAAAATGAAAATTAAAAGAACACATGGTTCAAAAGAGTGTTATGTAGCTATATTGATAATTTTACCCAAACTTGTATTCCCTGGCCAATGGACATACATGTAGATACAAGAACTACTTTGGATATTTCACCTCCAAAATTAAAAGTTTTACAATTATCTGTCCTCTGACAATGTTACCAAGTACCTATAAATTAATTATCTTCTGTTAGAATACAGGTATCTATTTTTTTTAAAACAGTATACCTACTACCTAATTTGTTGGTATATTAATTTGCAAATCTGCTCAGCTTGTACGAGTTGAGCTGGCCATTTAGAAAACAACAATAAATAAGGAAAGAGAACAGAAGAAGGGGAAGCACAAAAATTATATTATCTACATATTTTTCAATAAACTATACGTATACACTTTTAAGTACATTTAATTTGCAAATTGAATCAAATTGATATGTCTATAGAGAAACTATTTCCTGGAGAACCACCTCTCTTTAAAATACGATATATTTGTTGTTTTCAAAGACATTACAACTCATTGAAGTATTAGACAGCTGTAAAATTAATAGAACCTTTTCCTTTTCATACATATTGTACTACTTATCAAAATATATTTGACCGCACTTACAAGTCAAAATCACTCTGAATTGTGTTACCTATTAGGAAATAACTCCATCACATTATAGTGCATGTTCAAACAAAATTTTATAATGAATGTGGTTTATAATTCAGCATACATTTTTAACAGTCACAAATATAAATGTCCAAAATATACATCTTTAAAGCAATACATACATATTGAGCAAAGCAAGCTTTCTAATAATTATTCTCAATCATTCACATTGATGTATTTGACATTTTACAATTACCTGCCACATTCTTTATCACTCAAATTAGTTAGAGATATGCGTCTCAATTTTGTATCTAATTTTAAATTTATCATGCTCAATAATACTATTTAATGTATACATACAAATGATGAGGAGATATAAATATAAAGAGACTGTAATAACCAAAATTATCACCTGACTTAGTAAATACAGTACATCAGCTGCCATGTAACATTGTTGGATGTTACATGGCACTGTTAACTGGTCAATCAGATGATAAAACAGTTGTTAACTTTGCTGTCGGGAAAATCATGGAATGTTCCCCTCGGGATTTAAAATGCTATTTCGTGAAGAAAATAAGTCCCTCGACTACGTCTCGGGACTTATTTACTCTTCCCTCAATAGCATTTAAAATCCCTCGGGAGTGGAACATTCCGTGCTTTTCCCTCCACCACGAGTTAACAACTGTATAATATTTCATGTCACTACTCACAAGTTCCAGACCCCAATTTGGGCAAAATCTGGACCCATTTACAAAGCAGAATACATCATTTCTGAATCAGGCTTGGGTTATAATTATTCTTTCTTTTGAAAATACTTTTTGAAATGTAAAATACATTATTATTACATACCTATTCTGCAATCATACAATTAAAGATTGTAAGACACACACATATAATACATGAATTCCAATTAGAAATCATAGTTGAATATAACCTGAAAACATGTCCTGAACAAAACGAATGAAAATAGATCATTAAATCTAAAATGCCACATTTTGGGTTTGAGTTTATGAAAATATCCCACCCAATTTTCCCTAGAAAATGTTAAGAAAACAAAATGCACCAAAATCAACTATACAAACAAATTGTAAATATTTTCACATCAAGACACACATGCATATCTACAATGCAATACATAAAGCAATTCGAATAACATAGTTGCAGCATTTGGCGCTGTACAATAACTTATTCAGTTGGCAAAACGTTTGAAAGCAGTTTGCTGTCATTAAAATCAAGCAACAAAATCATTAACGATTAATAATTATTTTGAAGGTAAATCAAACAGAGGAAATAGTACTCAGTGAAATTAGATGAGCACACAACATTAGAAAGACAACTAAAATGTAATATTTTCTCCTAAAAAATCACACATAAAATCAACAATTGAAAATGTCTTTACGTACTTACAAAAAATGCCTGAAAGATAAACCAAATTGATATTAATGTGTTTTATGGACAAAATTAACTAATTTTTAAACTAAATTATTCATGAGTAGAGTGAGTAAATTCAATCACAGCCTGTTATTCCAGAGAAAATATCCTGAACAGTTCCATATTGGGTTAGCATCAAGTTCTGAAAGATTTTCATTATACAAACAAAATATGTAAACCTGCACATAAAAGATATTATTTAAACTGAAATAGCATCAATTATTGCAAGATTTTCTCTATACTGAAAAACCTGTAAATTTCCAAACAATATCCTAAATTGATTAACTGGAAGTTAACTCATAAAACTTCAACAAATCAAACTAGTACTGTAATGACAATGGCCCAAATTCTCATCAGGGGTTAAATCTAAACCTAGGTTATTTAAGTCCATGGGTTAAATCTAACATGCAGTTCGAAATATAAGTCTATGGATTACTTAACCCAGAGTTAAATTGAATCCAATGCTAAGAATTTGGGCCTATATGTAAACTAACCATAAATGTCTACCGTGGTTGCCATGTCCTTACACACAATTCTTTACAAGCACATACTGTATATGTATAAGCTGCAAAAAGTCAATACTATGATTGGCTAACTTGAAAACTATTCATTCAAATAAGTCAATGAAAAGTAAAGATGTTAAAAATGTCAAATTGGAATAAGTATCAAATCAAAATTATTAAATGCATCATACCAAGCTGTCTCAACTCTCCTATAAAAAATAATATCTACAAATTTCCATTTATACATTTTCTATACAAAATTAATGTGTATTGGCCTGTGTTTCAATAGCTTCATGTAAAAGGATACTGTGCAGTAAGTGCACAAAGGGCATTTATCCAATGAGAATACTTGTGCAAATTCTGCATTTTCTCAGTGCATTCCTTATGTACAAATAACCAGTTCACGAAATTCACAAATGTCAAAGGCAACTTTTTACCAATCAATACATTTGTATCTTCCAGTACATTCTTGGTGGAAAAAGGACGTGTGCATAAAGCGCACAAAGGATTTATGTCCAAAAAGGCTACTTCCAAATTAAATTTTAGGCAAACATCTGTGCAAAAAGGCCATTAGTTTGAAAAAAGGCTGCTTTTCATATCTGCATATTTTCGACGCATTCTGAATGCAAAAATAACTTGTCCACGAAGGTTATATAAACAAGGCATCTTTCTTAATGCAATATTATATACACTTTGTGTGTAAAAGCAACCTGTGCATTTATAAAGGTTTCATTTCCAAAAAGGCAATATCTTAAAGAAATGCTAGTGATTCTGTCATTCATTAACTTTGAATGAGCATGCTCTTGCTTAGAAAGGCTACCTTGAAATAATAACATCCCTTCTTCCAACAATTTGAGACCTGGGACCTTTTGCATGAAGAGATGAGCTTAAATACATTGAAACAAAAGTCTATTGCATAACAGTTGCGTTTGATGTCAAGCACAAGCGGCAATTTTGATCCTTGAGCTAGTGTAAAGTTGCATTTGAAATCAAGCATAACTATGCATTTCATCCTCTTTATGCAATGCACAGAACTTTAATTTAATTCCAAATTTGCAATGAATTGTACATTAAAATTCTGTGCAATAAGCCCCAGGCAACAATTGCAACTACCATTAGGGTGACATTTATCTAGAACAGACGTCTCCAATTCATGGAAATCTTAAATAAGTTTAATTCACCTTATTATCTTTTTAGGTGACGAGCTAGATCTGAATGGTTTGCAGGAAATTAGAGAGTAATGTATTTCGTGGAGACGAGTACAACTTGCACACATTATGCAAGTTAAAGTTGAAGGCTTCTCTGATAACAAATTTGTAGGTGAAGAGCTGGAGATTCTACATGATCACCTTGCGACATATCAGACAATGTTTCAAGGTGAGCACTGCTTACAAACACTCTCTATCTAAAAATTGGTCATCTAAAACATGTTTTATTCACCAATGGGCCTTTTAGTTATAGAGCTGGATCTCATTCATAAATCACCGTGCAACAGATTGGGCACTGCTTTATAGCGCGTGAACACTGCTTACACACACTGTAGCCACACAGGAAAACGATACTGATCTACAAATTGGTCATCTTAAAGTTTTATTCATCCCAGGTTAGGGTCTCCTAGTTTAAGAGCTGGAGCTTTTCTTTGATGGGCTTCTGACAGATTGAGCACTGCCTGATGGTGCGTGAGCACTGCTTACACATTCTATGCCAACACAGAAAAACAATATTGACTTGCTCTCCATACAAAAGATGAATTGGTCATCTCCATAATTGTTACTCATCGAATCCTTTTAGTTAAAGAGCTTGATCTTTTATTGTGATTGGCTTCCGACATATAGGGCACTGCTTCATTGCACATGAGCACTGCTTGCACACAGTATGCCCACATAGGAAGACAATACCAACTATCCTCTCCTTGCCTAACATGCAATTAATTGGTCATCCTTAAAAGTTTCATTTACCCAAGTTTAGGGCCTAGATGATCGGCTTGCGACAGATATGACGCTGCTTCGTGATGCATGAAAAACACTGTGCCCAAACAGGAACAGGATATTGCGATTCCTTCCGATGCAGATTGGACGATCTAAATATTGGGCCTCTTGAAAAGTTTGTTTCAGCCAAGGTCCTTCTAGTTAAAGAGCTGGATCTTTTTCACGAGTGGCTTGCAACAGATTGGGCACTGCTTCATGGCACATGAACACTGCTTCCACACACTGTGGTCGCACGACTATTCTCTCCATGCCGGACATTCTCATAATTGATCTTCTTAAAATGTTTTATTCATCAATTCCTTTTAGTTAAAGAGCTGGATCTTTTTTGTGATAGGCTTCCGACAGATTGGGCACTGCTTCATAGCCCGTGTGGCTGCACAGGAAAACGATACTAAATATCCTTTCCATACCGAACATGATCTCTCAAAATGTTTATTCAGCTAAGTCAACAGCCTTTTAGTTAAAGAGCTGGATCTTTTTTGTGATGGGCTTCCGACAGATTGGGCACTGCTTCATGGCGCGAGAGCACTGCTTACACACGCTGTGCCTGCACAGGAAAACGATACTAAATATCCTTTCACATACCGAACATGATCTCTCAAAATGTTTATTCAGCCAAGTCAACAGCCTTTTAGTTAAAGAGCTGGATCTTTTTTGTGATGGGCTTCCGACAGATTGGGCACTGCTTCATGGCGCGAGAGCACTGCTTGCACACGCTGTGGCCGCACAGGAAGACGATGTTGCGTTTCCTCTCCATGCAGATCGGACAAAGCACCTCCTCTTCCATTTGTTGATACTGCTCCTGTAGCCGCTTCAGCTGCTCGTCCTTGGGGGCCGTGCGCCCCGTCGTCGCCGATGAGGATGGTGTCGATGACGATGCCCCTCTTGGTGTGCCAGAGCCCCCTGTTGGAAGAATTAAGTAAACATGTGTTAATTTTTTTCTGAATAATAAATGAACTGATATTAGTGCTTTTTTATTTGAATAGGATTTCATTTGAAAAGGATATTTGTTTAATCAATAAATTAAATGATAAAACTTAATTTTTATTAGTACAGCATTTCTCTTTTGAGAATTATTTTAATATTTAAAATATATAAGGATATTTTTCATGAAGAAACAACCTAAGAGAAGCCCACTACTATTCATAAATGGTTTGCCAAAGTTTGTTTTTAAATTTATTTTTTTTACAACAAATCACATAAATACAACAACAAAAAAGGGAATAAAATCGAGCTGAAATAAGATTACTGAATACAAACCAGATCAAACCTTAAGTGATGTTCCATGTAAGTGCATGCAAATTGAATCCAAATTAATACAAAATCATAGGCATAGCATATCAAATACACATCATAATTGTTCTTTATTAGTTTCTCAGCGCTGAAGAAACATATATCTTTTATTATCCCTGGTCACATAGCATGCATCTAGAGTAGCGCGCAATTTCAACTCCCAGGGGAGCAAACTAACAACAAGCAGCCACAAGGCATATTAGGCTAGTTGGGGAATAACTGCCTCACTGTAACACTGACGAGGAATAAAGCTTAATGAAACTTTAAATAAGAAACTGACAAAAATATGGGGAAATGAAATGAGAATGAACCTTGTTTGGATGATGAGGAAGCACGGTGTTGCTGACTAGAGCTCGGTGTAGAAACTGTAATGGGGATATGGCTACCGCCTACAAATGAAAACAAAACATGCAGGGAAAAATAAAACACAACCAAACACATTCTGAACTTAAACAACGGAGAAATGAAAAAAGAACTGATATGGCTACCGCCTACAAATGAAAACAAAATGTACAGTGCAACATGCAGGGGAGGAATAAAAATGAAAAGATGCTTTCTTACAAAAAGTACATGGTAACATGGTAAGAGGACATGTTGCAAAACTGTTCATTTTAAAAGTGAAATATCAGTAGCTGTATATGTATGTTGTCTAAAGGTCTGGAAATACAAAGGTTTTGGCAAATATCAAGAATAACAAGATACATGAAATATCTAAGATTTTGTATTAAAACGCTTCCTCCGAGCCATGTGCTCTATTTCAAAAACTTATCTGTTTGCCCAAAATTTTCAAAGACTATTTTGCATGCATAGATAATTCAACTGCGATAAGGTTCGCCAATTCAATTTAGAATGTGTTTGAACATGACAACAAAGTTACCTAGTACCTATAACAGCAATAAAATAAATAAATACTGAAGAGTACTGAAGTGTGACATCACAGATATTCACTACTAAGGGTAATAGTTCTAAACAATGTCAGGCAAGTCAAATGTGTGTGACCTTGTGTGTGAGTTACCAAAAGGGTTTAGTGTAGAGCTACGTCTGAATCATAATGCTGCATAATCATGTATGCTGAACTGATAATTTGTAAAAAGTCAAATATATTACCTTGGTCCATCATGTCTCTGACTGGCTTCTGACACGTACTGCACGTCTTGACCTGACTGGCACAGCCTGAGGGAAACAACACAAAGAAGGATCAATTACCTGACTGCATGTTTGATTGATTTGAATTGATGAGCCAACCGACTCACCGATTCATGAAAGGATAGATAGATAGATAGACAGATGGATAGATAGATGGATATGTTAATCAACCATGTCTCTGACTGGCTTCTGACACGTACTGCACGTCTTGACTTGACTGGCACAGCCTGAAGGGAAACAACACAAAGAATGATTAATTACTTGGCTGCCTGTTTGATCTATCTATCTGCCGACCAACTGACTGGATGGATAGATAGACAGATGGATGGATGGATGGATGGACGGATAGACAGATGGACGGACGGACGGACGGACGGACGGACGGACGGACGGACGGACGGACGGACGGACGGACGGACGGACAGACAGACAGACAGATATATAGATAGATAGATAGATAGATAGATAGACAGATAGATAGATAGATAGATGGATATTTTGATCCACCATGCCTTTAACATGCTTCTGACACATACTGCACATCCTAACTTGACTGGCACAGCCTGAGGGAAACAAGACTATAATGATTTTTAAGTCTGACTGATTGGATTAATTGATAGAATGAATGAATTTCGATCGGTCAATTGGTGGGTCAGTCGGTCATTGATTGATGTAACTAACTCATAGATTAATCAACTAATTGACCATTGTGAACTCGGTCATGTGCTAGTACAATATAAAGAAAACTAGCTGAAATTGTATGATGAGAAATAAAGTGATGCAAAATTTGTAAACAAATTATTTCATACTAGTACATGTACATTATTCAACCAATTAGATCAAGATGTTGATGCTTGTCTTTGAAATGATAGCACATGGTAGGGCATTAAGATCAACATTCACATTGATTATACTTTCTCCTTCAACTAATTTAATTATATCCTGAAATATTCATACATCTATTAAATAATGACTTCAGATAGCAATAATACTTCTGGCTAGTTACAACTCACTTCCCATGCCTATGAAACAGAAATATTGATCTAGTAACATTGATATTTTACCTTTGCAGACGTTTTTATGTCCACATGGAAGCAGCGTGACTTGCGCCTTGTTTGTTGAGCACAGGGCACATTTCTTCTCCTCTACTTTTATCCTTTCTTTCACGTCAACCTATTTGAAAAAGACAAAAACATATAAAAATACACTAGATTACCAAAAATACACTAGATTACTAATGTAAAAGCTTGCATTACTAGTAATTGTTATTATTTCTGCATGTATAACAAAAGGGGGTTCTAATCTACAATATGAATCTGAATCTGCACTTTAATGGAAAAATGAAGATAGTTTTGTGAAAAGCTGGAATGGCAAGGCACATTTATTCTCATCCTCTGAAAAAAGCATTTACCTAACATGATCAATCTTTTATGTTAATTAAGATTTTCTATACTCATATCACACGATATGAACAAACAATTATTCTGCTTTTACCTTGCATGTAAAACACTACTGGAAGAGCAACAACCTTGTTCCATCTTTCGGGTTATTTAAGAATTTGTAGTAGATATACAATACCAAGGAATGACGAATCAATTTTTACCTTGCATGTAAAGCACTTCTGGAAGAGCGCAGCACAGTCCATGCATGAAATGATATGGCCGCATGGCTTGAATTGGCAATCCGCAGGCTTGTTGCACATGCGACACTCGGTTAGCATGGCTTGCAGGTTGGTTTGGGGGGCGTCACCTGACGATGTCGTCTCTCCTTGTGGCACAAGTCTGACGTTATGGTTGGAACTTGAGGTACCTACGTAGAACAAGGCAAATTTAAACATTTAAGACAATAAATAACACCAAGGCATGAAAATAAAAACAATCATGATAGAAACAAAAGAAATAAAACAATAAAAAGCTGGCATTCTAACAGAATGGTCTGCAGGTTGGTTTGGGGGTCATTACCCACTGACGTTGTCTGCTCTCCTTGTGGCACAAGCCTGACATTATGTTTGGAACTAAGGGTACCTAGATAGAACAAAGCAAGAATGAACAGCTACAATAACAATAAATTGAAAATACTACCAAGCATGCCTCAGGTGTGCATTCAAATGTACATATAGTTGTCTGTATGGGGGATGGATGGACATAAAATAATCTTACAACAAATGCAAGGTAAGTGTAGCAAAAAACACCTTTTCTGTCACCTTTGGGAGTTTTTAAAGACAGGTTTGCTCACACTATTTTTTATATTTTTTTATTTTTTTTTACACAAAATGAAGAAGCTTCTGACTAGCATGAGCTTTGAAAAGAGTTTCAGGGAAGGACCACCATCCTAAGAGCTTCTATCTTAGTGGTCAGAGCACCGGTCTAGCAAATCAAGAGGTCTCAGGTACTTCAATTCCATTTGAAGCTCCTTTTCTTTTGCTCTTTTTCATTCATTCAAAATAAAGAAATATTAACTCACCAGGTGTATCGCCCCTGCTGCTCAGTCTCCTCTCCTGACTGGTGCTGCGTGGCCGTCTGCTGTGCTTCACATCCTTGTCTTGCCGCTGCTTTTGCCTGATACATACAGATTAAATGAAAACGATTTAAATATAATTAAAATGCCCATAAACCATGGATATTACCAGATCTAAGAGGAAGTTCTGTTATTTTTCAATAATGAAACGTGTATACACATATTATCAATTAAATATTCACAAAACATTACCCCCAGTGTATGGACCTCACTGAATGCTTAATAACTAATGGGGTCTCCAAACCAAAATAACAAGATTTTAGTATATTACACAACAAAATTAATGCAGATATGCTAATTCATTCTAACTTGTAATATCTATGTATTTCTTATTTCATTATCTATTTTTTAATCAGTTTTGAGAGAAATTTTTACCTTCTCTGTTCTTGGAGATTGAGCAGATAGTTCTTGATCTTTGTGTCCAACACAAGGTCCAGAGGGGACTTCTTCTGCCGGTTCTTGTGAGTCAGACTGCTGCCATGTTGGACAAGGTAACAGACGGTTGCTATGGCCATGTTAACAACTAACCCACTCACAATCTTGGTGCGATACTGCAAACAAACGGAAACACATTTCTCCCTGATTATATGCAATTAAATTAAACCTAGTACAAGAATATAAAGTTTGCCATACTGCTCTTTTTCTTCTGTGATCCATGACTTTGCAATTCTTTCTACTGTCTATGACCAACAGCTTTGGAAAGGGTGCATTGACAAGTATCTAGAACAGGCCAGCATGCCATGCACAAATACCCGAAATATAACTGAAATTTAACTGAAACTTAACTGAAATTTGAACTCTTCTGTGGCTAGGCTTTTGATCGAACGCTCTATTTGCTGACAAGCAAGTCAATTCTAGCAGATAATAATAATAACAAAAGTATATGCTACCCTGAGAAATACAGGTGTTTGAGACTTAATTAAGTCATACTTGTTTAGAATAGCTTATTAGTTGCATGTATTGGTATTTTTGTTGTTTAAGCTTTCCTCTTTATTCTTCTTCTTTCCTAGATGGCGCTATATAAATGCTTGATATTATTATTATTATTTATATTAGATATGTGGTAGTCATTGGTTAAAAACATTAAAGTTGATCACTGGATATAGACAGTTCTTGTAGTCTTGCAACTATAATCATGAGAATTAAACGTATAGAGGTACAGATGTGACGGATAGACTGACAACGCAGAACGCAAGAAAACCCTAAATCCTTACCGGCTCTATGGTTGGCGAATCGTCCCTTTCCACGTACACATCCTGTCTCACAAGGGCCAGGTGAAGACTGGTATCTCCATCCTCGTCATCTGCTGAAACGTCCGCACCCTTGCCCACGAGCAGCTCTATAACATTCGTGTGGCCTTGGCCAGAAGCTAAGAGTAGTGGTGTTTGGCGACGGTTGTTCCGAATGTTTATGTCACCATGACCCTATAATATAAACAAAAGAGTAACATATTATATCAAAGCATTTTCTAAATATCACAACAATTTGACAGCCAGCTGTTAGTATCCCCATCCTCATCATCTGCTGAAACATCCGCACCCTTGATCACGAGCAGCTCTATGACGTTCGTATGGCCCTGGCCAGCTGCTAGCAGTAGCGGAGTCTGGCGACGGTTGTTCCGAATGTTTATGTCTCCATGACCCTGTGAAATAAATACCAAATGAACCTATTATTTTACAACATATTATCAACATTACTATGTTTATGTTTATGTCACAACGGCCCTATGAAATAAATAAATAAGTCATTTAGTATTTTGAAGCAACATTACAATGATTTGATAGACAGCTTGTGAAATGTCTTTGCCATCAAGCAGCTATATGACTTGCGTGTTGCCCTGGCTGGCTGCTAGGTGCAAGCGGCATCCAGTGTCAGTTGTTTCTTATGTTTATGTCACCATGACCCTTTTTCAATCCCGACTGAGATGC
This sequence comes from Echinarachnius parma, assembly GCA_037951105.1. Lineage (NCBI taxonomy): Eukaryota > Metazoa > Echinodermata > Echinoidea > Clypeasteroida > Echinarachniidae > Echinarachnius > Echinarachnius parma. The sequence goes on along the minus strand of JBAMJV010002001.1, from coordinate 177,102 downwards.
AAAATGGAAAATTGAATTGATGGTAGGTCAGGCAAGCTTATTAGTTGTATAGGAAATATGCATAAAAGGATGTATGAATTAAGAGATAGTTCCAACACAATAAAAATGTAATATTTGCCTGCAGTGATAGCAGATTCACAGTTCTTGGAAATGTTCTACTGTCATGAAAACTTTTTAAAAAAACAAGAATGCAGAAGATTAATAGGAAACTTGCCTGTGTTAGAAGAACCTCTGTCACATCTCTGTGTCCGTTCAGCGCTGCCAGGTGAATGGCTGCATAACCATCATCCTTCTTCAGGTTCACTAGCTGTCTAGCCTTCGTCACCAGCTTTTCCGTCGCACTGGGTAATAATATTCCAAGAAATGAACAATTAATACATTTAAATCAACATTACTTAAAAATTAGTTCGACCGTAAGGTTTACTAACATTCTCGTTTAGGTCACTATTTTTTTCCATTGTAAAATGTCATAATCACAAGATATTGAAAGTAAGCAATCAATTCAGCATTGTCATAGCTATTCACATTCTTTGCACTTTAAAAATTGTCATCGCAAGGAAGAAGTAATAAACAATTTGGCTCTATGTTTGGCGACAGACAATTATTTGCGAATGTTTGGAATTCCAACAGTAAGCACATTATCTGCTGTAATTCTTTAATGGTATACTGCATACAATCTTACTGGTGATTTATTCCTATTCATTAAAGGAATATATGCGTGGGTTATTAGACGCGTGGATCCATCTTGCGCACTTTTACGCACGGTACGTAATCCCCATTGGCTCAGTTATAACAGGGGTGTGAGAGCAAGATTGAAAAAAAATCTGAAAAAATCTGAAATGAAAAGTGTGCGCGAAGCGCACACTACGAGCGCGAAGCGCGAAGTCCCTTAGGCCGGGGTTCAGGGCCCGCCTAGGGCCCTGGAAGCTGTGGGGTTCTAGATGCTCTCTGGTGCAATCTAGGCTTATTTTGGAAACCATTTCTTTCAATTTAAAATGGTTGGTTTTTTTATTTTTTTATATTTTTTTTTACAGAATTGTTTCATACCTTGATACCTGAGGCTTGAAACTTGACATCTAGGACAACCAGTGTGCTTTTCAATATAATCTGCTGCCTGGAACCTGGTATTTGCTAGTGACAGGTCGAAATAACACCAGACAACTATCACAGTTTGTAGTGAAATCAAGTTCTTTTCAGTTATGAAGAGCTGAAATTTTTTTTGTGAAATCAAATCTTCAAATTCAATTGCCCATACATTCCATGGTAGAGGGTATCCAGATGGTGACTTAGCTTAGTGCTGTAAACGACCTTGATGATTGGATCAAAAAATCAGATCGGCAAATTCTTGATTCATCGGAAATTTTTTTTTTTTAAGCGGAAAATGAAGATTGCTGTTTGAGGCAAAAAGTCGGAATTCCGATTTAAATCGGAGGTCTCACACCCCTGTTATAAGTAGCGATCGCAAACTGTCCCACTTCCGAATACCCGAGTCAAAAATGCATCAAAAATAGTCGCGTTCGGAATGTTTGTACTAGTCGAATGGAGATCCATCAGAGATGTTCACGAGCGAAAATATCACGTAACACGCTTAACCGCAACCGACTTCAAAGTGCCGCTGTTTGATGCCTAGGTGACAGCGTGAGAAATTTGTTTGCTGCATGCAATTTCATAAGAAGGCCTTTGTTCAGATATTTCGAAGCACCTCTCTTCGATCGATCCAACACATATCGTGAGTTTACCTCGAGAGATTACGGTGGAGTCGAGTTGGAATTTGCTGACTATCCTTTATAACCCACGCATATATGCCTTTAACATCCCAGATTGACAAATTTACACAAGTAAATAAAAACATTACTCACAATTTGTTGCCTTTCAGCGCTGCATGATGCAAGACATTGAAGCCTTTCTTGTTCTTCAAGCTGAAGTCTGCTCCATGGGCCTCGACTAGCAGATCAATTATGTCACGGCTGTCCTTGGCTACAGCATCGTGAAGGGCTGTATCACCATAGCAGTCCTGTCATTAAATTAATGAATAAATAAATGAAATAGTACATAGTTTGCTTGTAAAGAGAAAACTGTTATAAACAATCAATTTATTTATCAACTGGTACCAACACCCATCCATGGATTAATCATCAATCAATCATATAGTCAACAGATGAACCAACCGACAGACCTGACTGAACAGCCAAGCGACCAATACATTAATAAATCTATCACCTTAAAAACAAGCATTAAATCAAAATATCAGTTGATGGACACATTAAAAAATATTAATATCAAGATCTATATGACTTGACTTGATTTGCATTCATATAGAGATGCTGGAACATGTTTCTGAAATTAATTCCTAACATAATGCTAAAACAGCCTCAGAATATGTCTAATAGCTGTTTTACATATATTTTGAATGGAACAGTATTTTACCTGTAAGTTGGTATCACATCGATGCCTTAGAAGCACTCTCAAACAGTCTATGAAGCCTTTGTTCACTGCTACATGCACACTGCTACACTTGCCCTTATTGACCATGTTGGTATCTGCATTCTTACCGATCAGGTACTCAACAACATCGGGTTGTTTTCTGTCAATAAATGAATGAAGAAGAAGACTGTTGAAAACAACTTATGTACAATAAAAACTCTGGTGAAAAATAAATGAGATTGAGGGCCTGAGCTTCTTCTGCTCCTTGCAAAATAGTTTTATCTACAAAACTAATCCAAAACGCTAGAAAAATGCTAGAAATTAACTACTTTTCCTTGTGGCTCAGTTGACAGGTATAATCAATATTTTTCAATTTTTAAGTGGCCTGAGAACTTGAATCTGGTAGCCCCAAAGAAAAAAACACATTAATTTGCTCATATTTAGTTGCCCATTGTAGCAAGTAGAGTTTTGTATCAATGAAATCTTGGTTGTTTGAAGCTAACTTTTTAGTGGCTCCAGGCCAGCAGACTAGTTTTAATATTGTGCCTTATCTCTTAGTGGGCCATTTTGCTGTAATCTGATTGGTCAATTTGTCTTTGAGACAAACCCGTATTTACCTCATTTACTTGGTCAAAATGATCAAACGGGTAATATGAGCCCGTATTACCTGTTTACGTCTTGTTGTTGTTATTGTTTTAATGTAAATTATCGTGTTTTTCATCGTTGTGCACATGCGCAGTGGCGATTTCAACCACTGAAGATGAGCCCGTATTACGTGAATGAAAGCTATCGCGATCGATATCGATATCGCGATAGCTAGGCTAGATATCGCTCACAGCAGCAAAATGGCTGCAAATTCGCGGAGATTCGAACACCACTCCAGGGATGAAATATCCGAGAAGAAAACATCTTCAACGCCGAAAAATACGATTAGAGCGAACTTGAAAGCGGCCAGGGCCTTTCGGGCTTTTTTGGAAGAAAGCAACGATTATTCAGATGATGTTTGCTTCGAAAGTTTTTCCGCTGATAAACTCAATGGAGCTCTCGAAGGATTCTGGTTGGGCGCTCGGAAGCAGAAGAGTGACGGGGACGCTCCGGCGGGTAGCATCCGTGCGGGTACCGGCGGCAACGGTAAGCAAGCTTTTTATAAAGCCTCAACGTTGGAAAATCTCCGTCAAAAAAACAATTAAAGTACTGGAGGACAAGGACATTGTACATATGTTATTGTTACTGTTGTTTTGGAATTTTGGATACAGTTACAAGTTGTTTGGAACAGTTTATATTACTTGGAGACCATGTGAGATGGACAATATTTGAAATTGATAAGGCAAGGGAGCACAAAGAGCACAAGAAAGAGCACAAGATGGTGAGTACAAATATGTTTGAAAAAATGTATACACTTAAAGAGATAAATCCGTCACACCCTGCTTGTTCTCACGCAATACGGGATATATCTACGTTCTGGTTCCATATTCCATTCGGCCTCCGGCCTCATGGAATATGGAACCAGAACGTAGATATATCCCGTATTGCGTGAACAAGCAGGGTGTAACTAATAATATCAAGATCACATTTATGTATAACGGTTACATAATTTTTTATATTGCGCAATATCCACCTAATAAGGTGCTCAAAGAGCATGAGAAAGGATAGTATATAGAAAGGTGAAACAGACAAGAATGAAGGGGACAGTAAGACGAAGGGAAGAAAGAAAAGTCTACTAAAATGCTGTTTGAAACAAATGAGATTTCAATCTGTCTTTAAATGTGTCCACAGTGCAACTATCCCGATATGTGAGGGTAACTGATTTGAAAGGAATGGTCCAGCATGTGCAAAGGACCTATTCCCCCAGTTTGTGCGCGTTTTGGGGACAGCAAGTAAGCTATGTTACCATTATAGGTATTGCATCACTTACCCAAACACAGCGTAGTGCAGAGCTGTATCACCATCCTGATCCTGCAACTCCAGGGAAGCCTTGCCAAGGTGTAAGATCTTGACCACTTCTAGATGACCCTGGTGACATGCCACTTGCAGAGCTGTCTTGCCTGAAACCCTGGCATTTACCTTAAAATATCAAGATAATGTTTGCACATAATTAGAAACCAAGACTTGATAAGTGTAGATTGTCTAGTTTTAGGGGCACTCAAAAGGCAACACTGGTTACAAGGAGGATTGGATATGATCAAGAGCAGCCTTGCCAAGGTGTAGGATCTTGACAACTTCTAGATGACCCTGGTGGAATGTCACTTGCAGAGCTGTCTTGCCTGAAACATGAGCATTCACCTAAAATACGACAATAATGTTTGTGTATAATATCTAGAAAGTGGGCAGATTGAATTAGAATATAGTGAATCGTTCAAATACTCATAACTTTCTAAATTCTTGGCCGATCTTGCTCAATTATGCTTTTTTTTACTGATGATTCCTCTCAAACATCTTCTATTTTTTTTAAAACCCAGATTAGACCTCCCGTTTATAACAGGGACCTCACAATGACAAATTTTGTCACCCATTTGACTACAAAACTGAAGATTTACTACCTACCACCAACTTATGAATTGTTGTTATATTGATAATATAGGATACACAATTGTCCTATGATATTGGTATATTATTAAAGTCTCAAATGTCACCTCTCAAAAGGTCCAAAATGTCTGAGAGATTTTGTTTCTGATCTTTCAACTTACCCAGTCAGGGTGCTTGCTGATGAGTTCAGTGACAGCTCGTTTGTTTCCCTGGGCCGCTTCACTGACCAGTCTGTCTGGGCTCTCACTGGGGGACTGTAGGGTCAGAATCTGTTGCATCAACTCGTGTAGATTACCTGGTGGCATAGAAAAGGAAAAATAGATAAAATTAGTAAAGGTACATAAAGAAATAAACTGTCTTAGATGTCATGATGTGTTGGATATTAAAAGTAGGTCTTGTGTTACCCTAGACCACTTCATTGACAAGCCTGTCTGGGCTCTCACTGGGGGACTGTAGGGTCAGAATCTGTTGCATCAACTCATGTAAGTTGCCTGATAGCATAGAAAAAGAAAAACGAGACAACAATATGCAAGGTACGGAAAGGAAGATATATTAATCTTGCGTTGATCATTGAAAGTAGATCTTGTTTCCCTGTGCTGCTTGTCTGTCTTGGCTCTAACTAGGGGACTGTAGAGTTGTAATCTGGTGCAACAAATCATTAAAGGGGAAGGAAACGCTGGAAATTCCGCTTGTTGTTACTGATAAGTGCAGAATTCCTGTCACTTCAAGTCGTAGTTTCCTCTTGGGTATCCCTAATAATGGAAATAATCAATGATTTTGTAACCACTATCAACTGTTTTGACTGAGGACTGGAGGCTGCAATGTTTTGTTTTTGAGGGTTATGTATCTGCTATTGTTGAATCTGCTGCTATGTCAGGGGTTACGTAACCTGCTTTTGTTAGTGCACGCTCAAATGCGCTCAGATGACATTTCGTACGGAACAGTTTTGAAAACATGGCAGCCTCCCATGCTCAGTCACAGCAGTTGATAGTGGTTTTAATTTTTCCATTATTAGTGATACTCAAGAGAAAATATACGACTAAGAGATGACAGGAATTCTGCACTTATCAGTAACAACAATCCAAAATTCCAGCGTTTCCTTCAACAACCAACAGTAAGTTTCTTAAAACAGTACTCACACATGCTACCGTCATTGAATTTCTTCCACTCTATCCTGCTGTTATTGTGCTGTTATGGTCAGGCTTAATGCCTTGGTCACACCTTTGCGCATTTGGCTTGCGTATTGCCAGAACGCAGACATACCCAATAAAGCGCAATCAAACGTGCTCACTGCATACTCAATACGCAGACTAACGCAGAGGCCTGCGTTGGTCGCTCGCTAGTTTTAAAATTTTCAACACTATCGCATGCAAAGTCAAATCGCCTACGAGCGGATGCGAGTGGCAACCAGTGAATGCAAGCAACGGGGAGTGACCTAGCGCAGGTATACGCAATCATGCGCACCTCTTTTTTGGGAGGAGCGCATGTCACTGCCTATAGTTGCGCTTCCCGCACGATTTACCCAGAGAAGCCAACTTTTGAAAACCAAAATTAGGGAGGATTTTACAACTAAGCAAAAAGTGCGCGTTGCGCACATCACAAGCGCGAAGCGCTCGTCACTTACGGCCGGGGTCCGCCAGGGTCCAGGGCCCGCTTAAGGGCCCTGGAAGCTCAGGGGTACTAGATGCTCTCTGGTGCAATCTGAGCCTTATTTTGGAGCATTTTACAGGTTTATTTAGTTTGATATTTTTCCCCATTTTTTTTTACTTAACACATATTTTACAGAAAAATTCAAGAGATGATATTTTATAACCAAAACTACATGCTAACTTTTTGCATTCAGTTGTTGTTGTTTTAATAGCAGTAGTATGTGTATTATATTGCTCAGTGGCCAGTACGAAACTTAACTGTCGCAATAAAGAAGGAAAAGAAAAAAAGGTGCATTTTCGGGAGCATCCCGATGAAATCGGGAGGGTTGGCATCTCTGTTTACCTCGCTTTAGCTCGTTATAGTTTTTTTGTTATAATTTTCAACATACCTTGTATTTCTTCAGCCCTGTCTGCAGTCATTGTGTTGTTGAGGTCAGGTTTACTGGACCTAGGCGCAGGGGCCAGGCAGGCTGGGTTGAAGGTCCAGACCTGCTTGTCTATTGCCACTCTCAGATCCCCATCAGAGTAAATCTTGAGTACCTTGCCCATCTTTCCAAGGGTCTATGGAGGAAAAAATAATACAAATATGGTTTCAACAATTTTGTTTCAATTATATAACAAATTGAGGTTTACAATTTCAAACTAAATATCTAGATCCCAATCAAAGTAATTCTTGAGAAATTTGCCCATCTTGCCAAGAGTCTACGGAACAAAAAAAAAGGGTTTGTTATATTTTTAAAATCCTTCACAGAACTTTATATCGTAAATATGGGTCAATAATTTAAAACCAAACATCAAGAAACAGCTAGGTGACCATACACTGCCAAATGGAAGTTGGTTTTGAGCATGGGGGAGAATAAGGGGTATAAGAACAAGCTTATGTGATAGCCACCATGGTAACATAAGCGAAACTTCATATCGCATATCAAATTTGGTTGCAAATGAATCTCATGGGCTTGGAGCGCACTGTCCTAATTGATTGACTAAATAATAATAATAATAATATGATATGCTTGATTTATAAAGCGCCTTATATGATAAGCACTAGTGCAATTGTTCACTTCTCACAAATGTTATGCATCCTTTTTGTTTTTATTCAATAAATTCCTGTAATGGTAATTTATTCAAATAAGAAAATGACGTTTCCACCTCATTTGCATGTATTTTTAAACTATAATTGTTCCTCCTTTACAGTATTTGCGGGCATGGACTATCTATGGTTTAAACGCATAGGATTTGAAAGCTGGGCTTCTAGTGTTTTGGTAACATATTTCTGTGAATACTCACTTGTAACATGCCCTCACTCCACTCTCCATGGCCTTTCTGCAGCACCTTGACCTTAGCCATGTCTGCCAACACAATCACCGAGTCTCCTACTGCATACTGGTTTACCTGTCGGATACATTACACATTTTGTTTTTTAATTTTGTATATAAACTACGGAATAGAGAAACAAATATCTGGATTAATGTGCACTATTCAAGTCGGAAATCTGAATCTGGTGGCCACAAACAAAGAAAACAATATTACAAATTCTGTCGAATTTAGTTACCCATTAGGGCAACTGGAAATTACCATAAATGTATTTTGGTGGTCTGAAGCTCATTTTTAGTGGCCCCAGACCAGCGGGCCTGTCTTATTTCGAGCACTGCACTACCACAAGAGGCCAACTTACCTTGGACAGTGCGGCAGGATGGTAGGTCCACCTGGTTCCACAGTCTGGGTAGGTCACCCTGATGTCTCCCTTCTCTGTCACTCGATGAACAAAGCCAACTTTACCAACATACTGTTGAAAAAATAAGGAAAACAAAGGCAAATTTATCCGCATAGTTTGTCAACAAATCTAGAGTGATATTATATATTTTGTATCTGTTTCACCCACATATTTTCAACAAAACATATCATAAAGGAGAAGTTTCAATTTACTTCAATCTACTTTTGATTATGTTCTCTAGACATTAAAACATAATTTTCATGCTAATATTTCCAAAATTTGCCCTTTGAGCAGGTGAGAATTATCATCCAAAGTCACACCTAGTATGTGCTAATCCCATTCATCACGTACAACATGGAAGCTCCCCTTATATTTTTTTGAAACCCAGATTAGTAATTGTTCGCCCTAAAATGTGACGTCAATCCCCCCAAAAAATAAGCTCCGACTCTTTTTGTAAGCTCATGCAGCTAGCAGGGTTTGTACACATTTACAAAAGACAAAACGAGAGCTTACACAAAGAGTGAGAGACATACAGCAGGGCTCGACACTAGCACTTGCCCGCTTCAAGTAAAAATTGGAGTTGGGCAAGTAAATTTTTAATAAATTGTCTAGTATGCTTGCCCGATTGAGCAACTAAACAATTGTTCAACTAAAAGAGAACAATGTGATTTCATAAATCTCATCTAGAAGTAAGAGGGCACATAAATGTTATATTGGGCAAGTAAAATGTCATAATTTATGATTTTACTTGCCCGAACGGGCCAGTACAGAAGAAGGTTATTGTGGAGGCTTGCATACAAATAAATAATTGACAAATTTGTCCATACCTCTGCCATCTTGGGGTTCCAGCCCCCGTGTCCTTCCTGCATGGCCTTCAGCACATCCACCGTCAAAATCACTTTGACTTTGTCACCAACATAGAACGTTTCCTTTGGTTCATCTGATGATCTCTCTGGCTGCACTTCAGTGTGCTCACCTGTTAGAATAGGGGACATTGATGGATTACTTGATTGACCGAGCGATCAATGGATTGATTGATTGATTAATGAATTGGTTAATTAATTGATTGACTTCCTGACTGACTGACTGACTAATTGATTGATTTGACTAATTGATTGACTGACTGACTGACTAACTGATAAATGTATCTATCAGTAATGCCTCTTACCCTCTTACTAGTAAAAGTGACCTATGAAAACAGAATATAAATAAATCTGCTATTCAATGTTTTTAGGCTCTTCAGCTCTCTACATCATAAGCTTGAACAGCGAAAGCTACGGACCATAATATCTTATGACATAACTTCATAGGTAATGGCTTATATTATAAGTATGAATTTTAGAACAACAATCATTAATGATAATCGTTCTCACCTAATTTTGGCAGGTGATCCTTGTAGTAGGAGCCGGCCACAGCATCCTTGGTGTACTTGAGGTCCACCTTGCCTTTGTGCCCCACTCTGTAGACATTGGTCAGTCCCGTTGCCCACTGGACGTTGGCCACACTGCGGCCCGATTCATGCTCCCAACCACGCACATTCACGATGGTCCCTGGCTTACCATCTCCTCCTATAAATCATGATTACACAGTAGTTTCACATTTTCAGTTTGTTTAATAAACAGGGACGTATCCAAAATATATATATGTATGTACTAATAATAATAATAATAATGAAACACTTTTATATAGCGCATAACACATAAGCACAATTGCATGTCCCTATGCGCTTGTATTATTACCCTTGGTCAAACCCGCACAATTATCTTGCGCACCATCTCAACTCCCCGGGGAGCATACTAGCCAATGGCAGCCATATGATAGCGCCCAGGCTAATTAACACCCGACCAAGTACCCATTTATACTCCTGGGTAGAGAGCAGCAATTTGGATTAAATTCCTTGCTGAAGGGCAAACGGAGTGGGCAGGGTTCGAACTCGGGATCTCGAGATCGGAAAGCGCGCGCTCTACCAATCTTGCCACACTACGTCCACTATAGTGTACTATAGTCAAACCTGTGTACAAAGACCAACCAGGGGAGACATAAAGGTGGTCTTTATAGAATTGCAACATTTCAGTAGGCAGTACTCAAAGTTAGTACAGGCCCGTAGGAGCCACTCAAAAAATAGCTTTGGGCCTAAATATCACTGAAGCCAAATTCCACTAGGCCGAATAGGCAACAAAATATAACAGAATTGTTATTGTTTTCTATGTTTGGGGCCACCAGATTCAGGCTTCGAGCCAAAAGAATTTGAACAATTTTGTTTTTATTCCCTGACAGAGCCAAAAGGCAAAACAAAACAATTTTGAATTATCGCATTGTGATATAGGATTAACCCACTGCCAATTTGGGAACTTGGTGGACCCTGTATAGACTCTATGGGAATTGCAACATTTGAGTAGGGAACAGGTTAACCTACCATCCTGATCACCCCAGTCCCAGTCTGACCCCCTCACAACTCTGGCCCCGGGCAGCAGACCACGCAATTGGGTCTTTGAGGAAGTCTGTCGCTTTGGCACCCTTTTCCTGTAGAAAATATACAATAAAGGGTTCATGATTATATCATAGATCTTAAACAATTCTAAATAATTCTATATCAACTAAAATATTATGCTAATTGCCTCTTGTAGTAGACCACCCATTATAAACATACTAGCATATCGGTACTGCACTTTATTCATATAAAAAGATTGAAAACAGCAACAACATTGAATTTAGGTTTACCGATAACCAACCATTTTTAGTAGGTTACCATTAGGGGAAATAATTAAAATACTTCAGCACTCAAATAAAAGAGTTTTAACGTATCCTGGTGAACTCTGCGACAAGATCCTAATGAAGTCATGAGTCAGTTTGTGCTTCCCACCAAAGTAGCATGGAGAGTACAGATCGTAGTCTTCACACGCCAGGCACTTCCATCGTAAACCAAGGATGTCCCAAAAGTACATAATTAGTTTTACACAAAGAATGTTAACCTACCCTGGTGAACTCTGTGAGAGGATCCTAATGAAGTCATGAGTCAGTTCGTGCTTCCCACCAAAGTAGCATGGAGAGCACAGATCATAGTCTTCACAGGCCAGACACTTCCATCGTACACCCAGGATGCCTTCCTGTTTACAGCTATTGCACGTTATATTCTGATGCTTCACTCCTAAATGTGCAACAAATATATTACTTTAGTTACTAATAGTGCAAGTAATTTTTCTGAAGTGTACACACATATATTTGTTTAATAACTATAATTGTGAGTTATTTTTGAGAAATCATTCAAAGAAAGACATTTCCATAGTATGCCTGAGATGCTTTCAATGTTTATAGCTGAACATTACAGTTTTACACAGGTCTTTATTCTGATCAATCTTTAATTCTTTGTGTACAAAACAGGAAAAAAGGGAACTCAAATCACAGTTTTTGTGAGTATGATTTAAGATATTCAAAATCAAATGTGGTATATTTTGATAAATAGGTCACCATCCATATATGGATTTGGTGACTTCAGGTTTTTTTTAATTTTTTATCACTGTTGGTACTAGTTTAATCTGCCTTCAGAAAGAAGAGGGACCATGTCAGTGGGACCATTTACATGTAGATGTCAACCTACCAGAAGGAGCATTGTCATAGAGCAGAAGATCGTAGGACCCCTGATACCCAGTTCTGTAGTTGGTTCTGGTGCCGCAATCCCACTGGACCACAACGGTTTTGTCCGGCGACGTACTGCTCCCGGGCCGACCGATTTCAACGACCGTCCCAAGATGGCCGTCTCCGTCGTCCTGGTTACCCCACTTCCATTCCGACCCCCGGACGACTCGAACCCCTGCTTGCACCGCCATGACCACTGAACTACATACCTTCAAATGCGATAAACAGAATTAATTGAGTTGGGAAATAGTGGAGGGCCAAGGGGGTCTTATAAAAATAAATGCCAAAGAATTTGTTTCTTCTTCAATATTAATAAGTTCATTTTAAAAAAAGCCTAGCCTTTTTAGACCAATAAATATAATATTTTTTCTGGGCCTCTTTACGTTAATTGAACTGTTGATTAATGCTGTTGGCTCCTTTTTAAACATCAGATGACTTCGCGCTATTATCAGATTAAGATTAACATGATGCAGTCATACTAACTATAAACAGCGGTGTGCGCCAGCACATGGCTGTAACGACTAGCTATTGAAAAAGTGGTAGTTAATAATATTGAAGTGCGACAAAGTCGCATTTATTAACAAAAATGTTTGTGTTTTGTTAACTTGTAAGTAACTTGTCTACTCCTATTTATCTCTTGCCATGTCGGATTTGAACAACTAAAAAGAAGAATAACTAAATCCAAAATGGTGGATTTGTGCAGCTAGCAATGTAAAAAATATCCGAAAAACAAAGCGATCGCGAACGAAAGAGGATCGCCGGTCAGGTCACAATCCCACAATTCAATTCAGTGCTGCAGCACCGGTGTGATGTGTTCGTATACTATTATTGATCGCTTGAGTGCGCAGAGCACGGAAGCATATATACTTCCATGGCGCGGAGCAACGCGAGATCGTCTTTCCCATTAACAATATCAGTGTACTAGCACATCGGCACTGCTTTTTTAAACCGGCACCCCGCGTAAATTTGTTTCTGCACGTGTTGTGAAAAAACGGATGATGCGCATTGGTCCCTTGGCTTAGAAACTGCACTGGTCGAAATTTTGAGGAGAAATAATGCGTAGCCGTATATTGTGAAGTAAATTTGTGAAATGATGCCAGCATATATTAATTTAATTTTAATGATCGCACAAGAAATTTTGAATTTGAGGTCGAGTTGTGACTTGTGTGCATTGTCAATGTCAATAAGATTTGAGGGCTGCCTGTTTTAAAAAAACACTGCGATGCCACGTCGTGAAGCAAACAAATAACGTGTGCGTTCGAAGACGATAATAAATCTCAAAATATAACGTGCGCGTTTGAACATGTTGAAGAGGATATCTCAAAATTTAACTTATAAATCACAAATCTGATTATCGCATCGGAATCTGCACTATTTTCTCAATGTGTGAGTAAAGTTTTAAGAAATTTGTACGATTTGCAATCCTAAAAACGGAGATATCTTAGGGTGCCAACGAACATGGCCAATGTGTAGGTCACTCAACCATATATCACATACCGTACAGTCACACTCACAGTCACACACGGCCAGATCCATATCTCAAAGCAAATGCAAAAAGCAATATGGTAGGTGTACTACACATCGGCACTGTTTTTAATATCGGCACACCGCGTAATATTTGTTTTTGCGCGTGTTGTGAAAAATCGCGCATGTGATGATGCGCGCTACCCTTAAAAACTAAACTGGTCGAAATTTTGAGGAGAAATAATGCGTAGATCGTCCGCTACGAGTAAATTTGTGAAATGATGCCAATAAAATTAGCATCGCACAAGAAATTTGGAGTTGCGTGCATTGTCAACGAGAGTTGAGGGGGTGCCGGTATTAAAAACACTTCGAACTTGTGAAGCCAAAAAACCACGCGCGCGTTCGAAGGCGCTATCTCAAAATATAATTAATACATCGCAAATCTGATCATCGCATCGGAATCTGCACTATTTTCTCAATGTGTGAGTACAATTTCAAGAAATGTGTACAATTTTTAAGTCTTAAACTGTCGGAAATGTGTTAGTGTGCCGATGCGGGGGTTACTCAATCATACAACGTACAAGTGGCAATACCCAAAAGGAAATGGCAAGCACTCGCCACTTGACCAAAACAAATGATGAAAACAAATTATATTTTTCATGCTTTTCCCTAATTTACCGATTAACTTGACTTGATAGCAATGTAGAAAAAACGAACACAAACATGTTAATGAATGACAGATGGAATCTTACCCTTTATTAAGATTTCTATGATGTCTACCGGTCAGGAAAACGTCTCACTCACAAAGGACAAAATATGAGTCATTCAATTTACGTTACATTTGCATTCTACGCTCTCGCTCCGATCCGATATCCGAGAGCGGTACCGAAGTGCTTTATAATTTAGACGCATCTTCAGTTCGTGTCTCCTAAACACGAACACGTAATATCAACGCTGTGCCGCCAATTTCTTGCCCATCCCGAATGGAAATTAGCCACTAAATTATAATGTTAGATTCGGTAACCTGTTTTCGCATTACCAATTTGGGGCAGAGGTCGTTATAGAAGAACCCCGGAATACAATCTTTGTCTAATAATTTTCCGTTATTTGAAAACAGAAAAGCCATAATTAAAATATAAGAAATTGTATGCCCTTGTGAGTCTTGTCATTCAGTGGCGGATCTACGGGGGGGGGGGGGGGGGGGTTAACCCCCCCCCCCCCCTTGGGCCTCCAGTGGAAAAGTGAAAATGTATCAGTGAAAAAGTGAAAAAAAGGTGAAAAAATCACTTACGGGGGTTCAAAATAGCAAAAAAAAATCGATGCTCCGCATCGTCATTGGGTCAAATTAACCCCCCCCCCCACCCCCTTAGCAAAAAGCTAGACCATCCGCCGCCCTGTTTTCTTTCAATCATGATTGATTGATAAAGTGTAGTATTAGTTATGACTCATATAGAGACATTCACTGATCATGCTGTGCAAACATTTCCAGCATGAAATATTTCATAGTTTCATATGTCATCATTTCAGTTCATTCAGTAGTTTTCATTAGATAACATTATAGAGATAGATAGATAGATTGTATTTGGTCTTCAAAACATGTTGTAATAAAGAATTGTCATCCCTTGGCAGGCAATCGGTACATCTTTACAATTATATGTCAATTTCCATAAACATTTCAAACAACAATAACATTTTACTTGTAGGCATCACACTTGCATGCCTACACATCTACCATTATATAGTGTTTCATATAGTTTCATATTTCATATACGGTGCCATGACTGTAATTAAATTATTCCATACTCCAAATAATGTCTATGATCTATGTCAAATAGAATGAAAAGGACTATCTATTCATAAACTGTATACCAGCACGATAATTCAAATGTACTATGCTAGTTCTACACTGAATTTAATTACATAATGATATATCAATGATGAAACATTATATGAAACATAATGGTATATGAAACTTAGTTTGTTGTGTAGGCAATAACTAGGCATGCAGATTGATCATGCTTGCAAGTAAAATGTTTTTGTTTTGAAATGTTTACGGAAACTTGTCAATTGTAAAAATGCCTTCTCTTGCCATTTGCCAATGGATGACACATTTATTTTGTATGTTTGAATTAGACCAAATAAAATATCTATATATCTATCTATCTATCTATCTATCTATCTATCTATCTATCTATCTATCTATCTATCTATCTATCTATCTAATATCTATCTATCTATCTATCTATCTATCTATCTATCTATCTATCTATCTATCTATCTATCTATCTATCTATCTATCTATCTATCTATCTATCTATCTATCTATCTATCTATCTATCTATCTATCTATCTATCTATCTATCTATCTATCTATCTATCTATCTATCTATCTATCTATCTATCTATCCTCCATCTATCTATCTATCTATCTATCTATCTATCTATATCTATCTAATCTATCTATCTATCTATCTATCTATATATTCTATCTATCTATCTATCTATCTATCTATCTATCTATCTATCTATCTATCTAATCTATCTATCTATCCGATCTATATATATATATATATCTATCTCTCTATCTATCTATCTATCAATCTATATCTATATCTAATTATCACTGGAATAAGCGGCAAACTTGGGCACGGGCCTGTTTTTGCATGACTTTGGTAGTAAGGTCGCGTTCGGTGAATCGTCAAAGCCCCGGGTCACTGGCGATCAAAATATATAAAATTCCCAAACTTTATTATGACACCAATTCCAACATGAATAATATGTTAAGAATGTAGGTTTATTAGCTATCAAAGTCCAGTTCGATCATTTTTTGTTTTTACTCAGACACTGTATCTACTGGTAGCCGCCAAATAAGATAAACAATGTATATTTTCAGTCAAACACGAACTAAACATTTAATATCTTGGAAAACAACTTCCTCAGATTTAGATAAGTTCAGTTCAGTTCAGTTTATTCATTTTCAACACAAATGTCAATTATATCTAACAGTAACACGGTTACAAAACATATCATAGCAATGTGGGTCTCAAATAATATTTTAATTCTGACCTGCTAAAAACTAATTTAAACATCACAGTCATCAAATATTATTTATGACATAATAGGCTAAACAATTCATATCTCATATAAAAATCAAACTTTGCGGAAACCCCGATCATGATCATTTTGATATTATGTGTAATTTACATGATTTTGTGCACTGGCTAGCGTGGTTGGACAGATTGGGGAGGGGGCCGTGCACGGGGGGGGGGGGGGGGGGGGGGCACATGATGTATGTTGGGGGCATGGGGCCGGGGGGGTGGCACATGATTTGGGGGAAGGGGGGGGGCACACCGTTTGACTTTACTTATTTGTATGCAAATTTTCCCAGTTATGTATATGTTATTGTTGTTTGCTAATTATTGCGGGGGGGGGGGGGGGGGCACACTCCCCCACTGCCCCCCCCCCCCCCCGGCCCACAGTAGCTACGCCACTGATTAATACTTATAAATACCTGTATGTTTTTTTTTTTGCATTTTGTAAAGCTATATAGTCAGTAGGCTATTCAATAATAGTATTGGTAATTGGCAAGTTGGATTGGTAAATCTTGGTTATGAAACTTATGTCATGATTACTCATTTTTTACTCGTTATACCATCATCGTCATCACTCACGTGAGAATTAAGGCTAGTATGATTGGTATTTGATTATGAATGTATCATAATTATGATTATTATACTACTTTTGTTTTCTTTCTAAAGATAGACTATACGTGGTGCTTTCTTGACTATTCAAAATCGGGTAAAGGTGCGCTAGCATCCATCAGTTCCAAAGAAGAGAGAGAAAGGGAGAGAGCTAGAAAGGGTGTGCATTCAATGATGTCATCGATGGTACGTGCTTGTACAAGATAGTGCACTGGAATAATGCGTACGGTATATGGTAAGTCGTCGTGTACATAGTCAATGCAGTGTTTACAAATTTTACAGTGCAGTCGATCGTACCATACCAGTGCAATTAGTGTGCATGCATATAACATGTGTGAATGAATGACTTGAGTCTCGACAGTACAGGACAGAACATTCAGCTTGCCTGTTATTAACAGAATTCAAGAGTATCAAGTAATCAAGGCAAGAAAGAGACAAAACTTCTTCCCATTAGCCTAGGTAAGTTACTAAGTACATGTAGCTAGATTACTAAATATGAACATATGTGTCGCACAACTTCACAAGCCACAGCGACATATAATTATTAAATTATTAATTAATCAGCTCACCTCAGGTTGAAATAACAAAACTTGATGATTGGATATTTATTTATTTATTTATTTATTAAAGGTTTATTAAAATACTGCCATCGCGGTCAAGAGACCGAATTGCGGCCAGTTTACATGTAAATACAAACAAAGATAAACATAATGCATATAAATTATAATTACATATAAGTACATATCTATTACAAATTGGAATATTATTATTAGTAAAAATTTGTTGATTCAATTATTCATTATAAGAATATTACATAAATGTATGAAGTAAAATGTAAGTTTCTATTAAGGTTTATAATTATCAGGCACAAACGGAATCACACACACGGTCACGCTGTAAAAAAAACACAAAACAACAACAACAACAAATAAGCAAACAAACAAAACCGACACACGAGGAGCATACACAATAACACGCACAAAATATACGGCTCTGGCACGCACTCACACGAACGCACTGATGCATATTCAAACAGTCATGTGGACAAACATAAAAGCCCGACACATGCACATGTAATACACATTTACCACGCATACATTTTTACGTAATTATTACACATTTTCGCTATAAACTCGGACACAAGTCATGCGCATGCATGCACCCCAAATGCACACATTCACGAAATCACCCATGCATACTCACCCAAACATACAAGTATACACATTCAACCAAGATGAGCACGATCACAAATAAATAAACACTCACGCTAGAACCCAAACAGCATTCAAGTACACACACACCCTGACCCACCTGCATACACCGCACACATTCACACTTGCTTTTAGTCATATTGATTGCGATATTATGTTGGCATAATTAAATACATTTCATAAAATAAAAAAGCATGGATATTGCACAAATATATCATATACTAAATATGTTCAATCAAGGTCTATACTACTTGAATCTTAATGCAAAGAGGAACTACTATTATTCAATCAATTATAAATATAAATGAGCATACTTATACATAAAACGATCTCGCCACGTAACTTATCGCACTTAGCCATGTACAGTGAGTTAGCGAGCTCCCATTGGTTGATCGTCCCGATCTCCGGTCAAACGTCAGAGCGCTCTCTCCCTGACTGGGCTCAGTCAAGCAGAGAGCGGAGTGATGTTTCACCTTGTGGGCGGAGCCTTGCTCTACTGCTCGGGTCTAATACATGCAGAGCGCTATGCCTGGCTTCGGCTCTTGCGCGAAGCCACGCCCCATCTGTCGATCTTCATCCGTGCCAAGCAAAAACGGTGACCAAAACTCACTGACATGCCATACATTATACACGTGTCGAATCTCACCCATAGGTGTCGCACACTAATCATCGGTATTCGGTACACATAGACAATAGAAAAATCAAAGAATCATTCAAAACAACTTGCGAATTTATAAGTTAAATATTACGAAAATGAGAACTTACCAAACTGCTGAGAAGCCGATTAGTAGGAAGAATATCTCAGCTTTCGAATGGTGCAAACAAATTCGTCAAAAATCGAGATTTGACTGGAATATCACGAGTTTGGTATCAGAATGTAGGGGCCATCGACAGCTTTCTCCTCGCATACAAATGGTATAACGTTGAGTCTATGGCAGCATGCGAAAGCCAATCAGAAGGCGCCTTCTAGCTGCAGCGTGAGTTGGCTTATGCAAATGAGGCCGATCGGATCGCGAGCCGGTTTGAACGTAACGCGCATGCGCGGAATGGGAGCAATAGTTCTACGTGCTCGCCCAACGATGAAAGAGATACGAGGTCAAAACGTACATTTCCATCTTCACGTGTACATACGCACAGCACGCATACACACGTACACACACAGGTTACTCAAAGTGAAACAAGCAAGCAAAGGCACATAGCCGCACATACACGCATACACAGACTCGTATGTGCACTCACAGACACACACTTACACACACACACACACACACACACACACACACACATAGGACTAAGCATAAACACGCACATACATCACACCGCCATCATCACATACGCACACACACATGTTTACACGCACATGCCCCGCACATGCACGTGGAGGTGGAGAATGCTCACCCAAAATGGGGTTAACGACCAGTTTCGCAACCATCGCGGGAGGAAATCGTTAATTGAAAGTCATAATTATATATAAATGTAAAATTGCTAGAATTAAACAACATAGCATCTAATTATATTGTTAATCAAATGTGAGTTGTAGCAAAATAGTTCAGAAAGTTCTTGATAGACGAAAGCGAACATAAATAGTCAAAGTGCTAGCATTAAATAGCAAATTATGTATACTATAAAATTGAATTTGGATAATAACCAAGGAATGAGTTCAAAAGTTCATATTGTTCAAATGTTTGTTTGTTATTGTAATTGAGAGTTCAAGTTGCGGACCAGGGCAGGAACAGGGCTGTTTCTAAAGCGTTCTGTTTTACACTTAATGGTAGAATAATTGTTCCAATTACGTAAGTTGTATTGATTGTTGGGACGCTCGTCGGGAAGAAGATGATGCAGTTTTGAGGTGGGCATAGATTTAGCAAAGGAGGCGAACAGCTGATCCCGTCGAGCTTGTAATGAGTCCAACGAGCATACACGTAGGGCGTCAGCGTAACTAAGGTAGTCAGGGCCAAGAATGATTCTGCATGCTCTCTTTTGGATGCGTTCAATCGTGTCAGCTTGCGTCTTTGTGATGCCACTCGACCAGACAGGCGCCGCGTACTCCGCTATCGGACGAACAAAGGAAGTGTAGATCGTTACTAGGTCAGGCAAGGGTAGAAAATGGTACTTCAGTTTTCTTAACATGAGTAGACGGCTGTTGGCTCGTTTCACAATAGACATGACGTGCGAATCCCATTTCAGGTTCATTTGAATGAAAATGCCGAGTAGCTTGATGGTTTCATGACGTTGAATCGTGACGTTATTCAGTGAGAGTGCAATGGGTTCAGGTTTTCTTCGAGCAAAACAAATGTCAACGATCGCGCACTTTTTCGGGTTAAGACGCATCTCGTTCTGTGTTGACCAGTTACGTAACTGCTCGAGAACAGCTGGAAGGCTGGATTCATCGCGAGTGCTACGCGTTTCGATGATCGTTAGGTTGTCCACGTATTTGAATACGTGTATGTTTGCGGTGTTATCATGGCAACCAGAGTCATTAATAAAGGCGAGGAACACAACAGGACCAAGTTTCGTTCCTTGGGGAACACCGGCGTTCACATGTGACCAGTCTGATGTTTCACCGCCGTATAACACTCGTTGTTGACGGTCTGAAAGGAAATCGCTAATCCAGGCTATGAGTGCACCATCGACACCCATCGATACTAGTTTGGTGATAGCAGTGGTGTGGTCAATGCGATCGAAAGCTTTTGAGAAATCGTTGAGAAGCATCGAAGATGCCGTCCCTGGCTTGTCGGTGTGTGAGAACAGAGTGTGTAGTATATCGATCAGGCAATGTGTTGTTGATGACCCCTTGATGTTTCCGTATTGTCGGACGTCGAGCAAATGACTCATCTGCTGTAGTGTCCGTTGAGCTATAAAATTTTCTGCTACTTTGGCAAAATGATCAGTTAGAGCGATCGGTCTGAGGTCGTCAATCGATGGAGGTGATGATTTCGGGATGGGAATTATGTTTGCTCTCTTCCACTGGTCAGTATGATGCGTTGATGATGTGCGTGAGTGGGACAGAGAGTTCTAGTGCGAATTGGCGTATGAGTCTGGCAGAGATGTTGTCAGGGCCGTTTGCTTTTCGAGATTTGATTGTGCGGAGTTGGTGGTAGACTTCCCAGGGTTGGATTTCACGTGTGGGGCACGATGGTAAATATGCTGGGAGTGCAGATTGATCGAGGGGGTGGAGATCTTGCGCTACTGATGCAAACTTGGCACTTATGGCATCCGCTACGGCCTTGTGGTTTGCTTGATCAATGTCTGCGACAGCTATGTTTCGATGAGGACTGCGATGATCTCCAGTCATGAAACGGATCTCGCGATACCATTTCGAAGGGTTTGCGCGTTTAAGGTGTTGCACATCGAGATTGTAGTGGTTTCTTTTCGTGTTCGTGGTTTCTCTTTTGACTTTATTGCGGAAATGTCTCCAAAGTGCACTTTTCCCCCCACGGTTGAAGGCGATCTGCCGTTTTCTTATAAGAGATTTGATGTATGGCGACATCCATTCCTTGTCCTCGTTGTGAAGGGAGGTTGTCTTCTGTGGAAAATGGAAGTCAATTTTCTCGTTCAGAACATTGTAAAATGCAGAACATTTGTCATCTACGCTAGCTGCACTCGTTACCTCAGACCAGTCATGTTGGCTAAATGTATGATTATTATTATATTAAAGACATAATTATAAATTTATATTGCCATCATATATATCTACAAATGGAGTTGAAATTGAATCTAAGCAACTGGACTTACTATTTGTGGAGTAGAACAGTTTCGCAACCTATCTAGGTTGCTTCTTCAGCTAAACTGGCTTGAGTAGAGAAGATTACTGGTGAAAAGCTGGAAAATTCAATTCAACTCCATGAACATTTACCTGGATGAATAATAATCTTCACTATCATATCTACAAATAATTATACTTCTACCAGGGTACTGAGCTTTTATTCTCATGATCGACTATCTCCATCTCAGCTCAAGTAGTAGATCGACAAATCTATCGCTTTCATGGGCATGGCCTTTTTGACATTATTAATTATAATATTGTTATTTTCACTGTCCGCATGATCGACAAATCTATCGCTTTCATGGCCTTTTTTTACACTATTATTGTTATTTTCATTCTTTACAAATTTTGTGTTTTTTACTTACCGTATTTGCCGGCGTAATCGCCGCACCTTTTTACCTCAAAAAAACCCTCCAAAGTTTGGGTGCGGCGTATACGCGGCGATAGTCAAATTTTCACTCTTGACTAGCCTCAAAACAACACATTTCAGCAAATGTGGGACGATTAGTTGTATTGCACTGTATTGTATTGTGTGATAAAACATTATAATAGCCAAATTGTTTACATTTACCCTGGCCTAGAACGGTTTCTCAATTAGCGTAGCAGTGTAGCCATTGTTCGTGGTAAGTTCTTTAATTTTAACCCGGCTACACACAGCGATGCGTTGGCTTCTATTATTCTATTGTACTTATCCTAGTGCACTTTTCTCCAACTTTTTTTTTCTCCAATTTCAATGCTCAAAGTCGGCATGCGGCCTTTACGCGGGTGCGGCGATTACGCCGGCAAATACGGTACTTAATTTTTCAGATATCGGTTGTTAAAAATTAGGGGGGCCATATTCGGACACCGCATCATACATGAGACTCATTATGACAATTGCCACTACAGAGTACGGGCACTAGTCTAGACTCTTGTCAACTCAAGTGCTCACATGGTTAATTGTGAGGGCCCCCTTGCAATTTCACTTTTATTCTTTATTGTGTCAATGTGACAAGTCATAATTTGGCTTAGTGCAATATGCCAACACCATTGCTGATATATGGCAGGGCTGGAATGCTCCCTTCTTAATGGTTCCTCCTTTCTTATGTAGCAATTAATATCTGATTTAATTTTGTTCTCAATTTTTCAAGTCTTATTATTCCATTTTAAATTTCAGTGAAATCTGACATATCACTCATCAGGACTTCAGAATGGATTCGCAGCCACAGCATAACGGAAATGTGGATGGAAACCTGGATGAGAAAACTATGCCTGACGTTTCTTTTGAAGGTAGGCCTATCCCTGTGTTCACACACAAAAATTTCATCCCTTAATCATGACTAAAGAATCAGCAGCTGACTATAGAATCAGCTGCTGATTAGCTATACGATGAAATTCGTGTGTCTGAACGCTGATTAACGAAACGACGTATCGTTAGTCATGACTAACGAAACATGGGTTTTATCATCGTTTTGTACGAGAGCTGACTATAGAATCACGCTCTGTTCGTGTGTGAACGACGGTCGCTCGCTTTAATCATGATTGGCTATACGACTCGTAACTAACTGGGCGTGGCTTAACGTGAACGTTCGCGCGAACAGGACAACACACTGCGCAGTAGCAAACTGCACACTTATACGACGTTCGGTGCACCTGGAAGCCAGCTGTTGTGGAATATTGGCTTTGTGTGTGAACGTAAGAGTTAGTTTGGTTTAACGTAAGAGTTAGTTTGGTTTAATCATGACTATACGTCGTATCGTTAGTCATGATTCTTTAGTCATGATTAAGGGATGAAAATGTTTGTGTGTGAACACGCTGTATATAACATGGGAATTGTACATTCCTTTTTAGATGAAATGGATCCCTCTGAGTCTGTTAAGCAACATATGGGTGAGAATTATTCAAAGGGAAATAATATGAAAAAAATAGGCATGATAGATGGGAAAAGGGACTTTAAATTCTTGACATATATCTGTCAGGTTAAGTTAAATTAGTATTCTCAATATTGCATTTTAAATTAATTTACTTGAAATTCGTTTTTAAGAACAGGAATTTGTCAATGGCTTTTAATTCAGCATTAGTTTGCTTGTTTAAATCGCAACCCCACTTTTGATTGCATGTATTATCTGTTATACATTTAACGTTTAAGGGGAAGGGAACTCTAGCTGGAATTTCTGCTTGATGTTACTCATACGTGCAGAATTCCTGTCAATTCTATTTGTATATTTCCTCTTGGATATCACTAATAATTGAATTCTGCACTTATAAGTAACAGCAAGTGGAAATTCCAGAGTTTCAAGTTTCAAATAAATTTCATTAAATCCATGAAATTGAATTGGATGGAATTTATTTTATTGATAATTATGATTTATGTTGAATAACTCAAAACAGAATTTGTTTAAAGTGACTTAAAAGAAAAAGTGTAAATGAAGAGTGATCTAGGAATAAACTATGTTAATTTTATTGACTTTTATGGTACTTAAATGTTTTGAAGAAAAAATAGTTTCAGTTCTATTTTTAACCAATTGAATTAAAAAAATTATTTTAAATTTTATTAAATGTTTAATTCAAATTTATTTTAAAAATTCAAATGAAGGTGTGAAGCTGTCTATGGATTCAGGAAACCTTCTTGATGATAGCAATGCTGAAAATCAGCAGAATGGGGCACAGCTAGACAACGCAAACTCACCTGCTGGCAACACCGGCTTCTACTTTGCATCTCAGGTAAACCCTTTTTTGTTTTATCCCTCCTTCTCTCCCTTTGACTTCCACTCGTCTTTTCCCCACCTTTCCCACTCCCCTTTATTCTCCACATTCCTCACCCAATCTTCCTCCTACTCTCCTTTTTTTTCCTCTCTCTCTTTTAATCACCCTTTCCCATCTCTTGCTTAAAGGAGGGGTTCGGACGATTTTCAGCATTTACCAATCAACGAAACAATATTTTTTCAACATATTGCCTTTGTCCCGACGAAAAAAGACCAACTGGATCATTCACAATCACTTTTGGACTAAATAAGGTAACAGTTCTTGATCGAATCTGCCGCCAGTAGGATCTATCCCAGCATGCAATATTCGTGACGTCGATGCCTCACTTTGCTGCCAATACAAAGCAAAGTGAGGCTGGCGAGTCGCGCGATTACGTGATAAAAATCGCAAGCGTACAGAAAATAGACGATGAATATCAAAAATTGCAGACACAAAACAATCAAGTATAAATCATCCTGATGGGATATTATTTGGATAAAAATATATTACCAATGAGTAATTTTTTTAGATTCTGGTACATTTATTTTGAAATCGTCCAAACCATCCCTTTAACTACTTTTCTTCTTCTTACTTAAAAAAAAAAGAAACTGGACACTTGTATAAGACCATATATTTCATATTCATTTACGATAAAATATATGATATTGTATATCAAATTAAAGATAAAACGACCCTCTTCAATATTGGCATAAGATCTAAATGAAATCATTCATGCATGACTTGTCACGGTCAGTTAACCACAGCAAGGTCTGTTTTCAAAAATGGAACATCCACTCAACCATATAAAATTGATAAGCATAATCTAAAACGCTATATTCATGACATGGCATACATTTTCAACACAAATGTGACCTTTTCTATCTTCATCTCAATAAAAAGTATAAATGAAGACAAATTGTGAACGTTATAGGTTTTATTTTCATCCAAAAGTAACAAAATAGGGAATTCCATGGCAAAGGTTTATTAGTCGAAAGTCGAAACTACAGTTTGTGCCCTTATTTCAGCATGAAAAATGGTATAAATTCTTCTCAATAATTCTACCATACTCCACATATCTTCAAAACCTGATGTCACCATTGGTCAAACAGTAAGGGCAGTCTTTAACATGACATTTCTCTAGGTAACTATGGTTAAAATTGCAGGGGACACACTTAAACAGACAGGCTTCATGCCTCTAATACAGACCAGTATGATGATGCTCTCATAACCGGGTCCTGTTTTATTGATGAATTTGTATTTTCAGAGATTGTTCATAACAATAAAGTTAAATAATGTCATAAATTACTTGCCCCGCACATCTTGTTTTAAGTGAAACGCTTACTATCATCCTGATCATTTCAGTTGAATGGTGTGGTCCTCCATTGTTTTTGCTATTTTTGAAAACAGACCTTGCAATTGTTAATTGACCATGGCATTTCATGCATGAACAATTACACCTTTAATTTATACCCTGCATGCAGAGGACTAAATTCCCTTTAATTTGATATATGATAATCTACACTTTATCGTACATTAATATGAAATATTTCAACTTTTACAAGTGTCCAGTTTCTTTTTCTGCGGAGTATATTTAACTTCCTCTTGCATCACTCTTATCTCCCCTCCTCTTTGTCTTCTTCTTCTCCTCTCTCTTCCTCCACATCCTTCTCCTCCATTCTCCTCCTCTTCCTCCTTCTCATCCTCTTGTTCCTATTCACCTCTCTTGTATCTCCTCCATCTCTTACCCTCCTCTTCATCCTCCTCCTCTCCCCTAATTTTTGTTCTCCTATATTCCACCTTCTCTCATCATACCCTTCTTCTTTTTCTCCTTATTCCTACCCTCTTGCCTCCTGTATTGTAGTCGTCACAGACTTTCATTTCATAGTCTTTATTCGAATATATATATATATTTTCACTTTACAATTCAGCTAAACGTAAATCCCCTTATTAGCAAAAGGCAAGAAAGTTACAGATTGTTTTAATTTGGTTATATTTTGCTTTGCTGCATGGTCATCTATAAACATGTGCCACAGCATGCTAAAACATGCGCCTCTCGTTAAAATGTCAGAATATGCGCTAAGTCTCCTTACTTTTTCTTTATTTCCCTCTAGTCTGGTCGTCTGGAGGCTGCAGCCACAGCATGCCAGAACATGCTCCTCACCCAAGAAGATGACGGTCAGCTCCTCGGAGTCTGGCTTCTCACCGAGATCGACCACTGGGACAACGAGAAGGAGCGCGTGGTCGTCGTCAACGAGCACTCCATCATCCTCGTCAAGTTCGACTTCATCACGAACCAGCTGAAGAACTACCGGCGCATCCTCTACAGAAATCTCACCTCCTTCCAGAGAGGAAACTTTGTCTACCCGGAGAAAACTCTCATTGGGTATGTTGGCTAGTCTACACTTCTTGGTAGAGATTTTTAGGCAATGCCCAACATTTCTGTTCATTAGCCCGAGTGCCATGGTCGACTCAAATCACAATACTACTATGAATTAGTTGTTGATCTGTTCCTAAATGTGTAAAATAAGTGTGAAATTAATCGTATAGACCCTTGACTTCTTTCCAAGCTACTATTCATTGTAGATTAATGGGTGATTAAGCTATTTTATAATAACTTGCCTAAAGTATTTCAGGCCGTCTACTTGTAGCTACTGGTATCCCTCTTCATTTTAAAGAGCAAATGTCCTCTATCCATGATAGTAGTATGCTTGTCAAATTAAGGTAGATGAGAACCAGACTTGTTTAAATTACAAAGTAATCCTCAAATGAAAGTAAACCTCTCAATAATGATAACTGTCCTGTTGGTCTACATGGGACATTCCTGGACGGTGGTGATGCGGCATGTGAATAACATGTTTATGAGCAAACCATTCATGTGGCAGTTTTAAAGATATTTTTCTCACAGATGGTGTTTTTCATATTCAGCGTCAGCCTGATCTTATCTTTCTTTATTCTGAAATCAGTCCATTAGGTGAACCCCAAAGAAGGTCCGGAGGAGCCTCATTTCAAAGGCCCCAAGCTCGTTAATACCTAGGTACAGTCCTTGATTCTGCTTAATACTTGGAGATAAGGGGAGTCTCTGTAGATCCTAACTTCAAGTGCCCCTGAAATTTCAGAGTGTTAAATGAGTGTTGAATTCACTCTCCTATCCTTTGTAGGCCTCGCCATGGAGAAGGTGTGCGTCTATTCTGGGGAGCTCGCATGCTGTCCACCTTTGAGAAGTGGAACCCATTCAGCGAAACGATTCCCTACACAACCCTCA
The DNA here is from genome assembly GCA_037951105.1 of Echinarachnius parma. Classification (NCBI taxonomy): domain Eukaryota; kingdom Metazoa; phylum Echinodermata; class Echinoidea; order Clypeasteroida; family Echinarachniidae; genus Echinarachnius; species Echinarachnius parma. The sequence goes on along the minus strand of JBAMJV010002001.1, from coordinate 149,025 downwards.
TGAGCCACCCCCTGCAGTCACAGGACACGAGACAGGCACAGAGCTATCAGGTAGGAACTAGTCACTTTTCACTAAGCCACTCTTTGTACTATGGAGATAATCTCATGAGCCACCCCCTGCAGTCACAGGACATGAGACAAGCACAGAGCTGCCAGGAAGGAACATATATGTGACCTTACACCACAAAACGACCAATATGTCGCTGTGTTAGTTTCTCTGTTATATGCTGAAATGGTCACATTTTGTTTAACCCTAATCCCACTGGGTTATTTTGGTCACTTGAGTCCACTGGGGGGGGGGGGGGGGGGGGGGGGGGCCGTTTTGGCCCCCCCCTCCAATCTCGGCAACGAATGGACCGATCGACTTGAAAATTGGCACATACGTACAAGTCAAGTAGAATAAGAATTTGAAAGAAAAAACAAATTTGGACGATTATTATTTTTTTTAATAATTAATTAAAATTTTGAATATGCACATTTTTGACGAATTTGGGGGAAAATTGGGATTTTCATCTAAAATCAAGAGAAATTGCAGGATTTCTTCAGGTTTTCTGTAAAAATACTTTCAAATGATGTTATTCATCATATCCATGTTTTTTATGGTGATAAAATATATCACTAATTTGCATTAATATGAAAATTAGTATTCCCGGATTTACCCACATTGTTTTCATTCTTATGTATTTTATTGTTTTGTTGTTGTTTTTGTTTTGTTTTTTTAAGAAGAATTTATCTCTGAAGTGTATGAATTCAATTAATAACAAAGAAATAATCCAAATTATAATTCAAAGTAACAATTATAACAGATTTGGAGTTTACATGGCATCGGATATAGGAATTACATAGAAACCTGTACAAAAATTACATTTTTTTGTGACGGTCGAGCAATAATCGACCTCTAAAATCGGTTCTACATGTCCGACCGGGGTGAATTATACAGGGTGGCCCAAAAAAAAACGGAACGGGGCACTTCCCAAAATAAAGTAACACATGTATTATGTCCATCGGATAGAGTGTCTTTTCAAATGAACAACGATACCAAGAACAGTCAATTTGGTCGTGTAGTTTTTGTTTTAGGGCCCTGTGAGTGACACCATGTCAGGTTCTATTTTTTGTCAATTTGTATTGAGCCAGCGCTTGATGAATCGCACGAACCGCTGTTCATATCGTTGAGCATCGCGCACTATTGTTAGTGTGCACTCAGCCGTGTGCCGAGAGAATGGGCCTGGTCGCTGAATGGTATTACGGGCAAGGAGTGCGGTTAAACTGGCATTGACTAGGTCGAAATCGACATAAATCGGCACCTGACATGGTCTCACTCACTGCGTTCTTAAACAAAAACGACCTGACCAAAATTACTGTTCTTGGTATCGTTTTTCATTGGAAAGGACACCCTATCCGATGAACATAAACATTGTGGTATTATATTTTGGGAAGTGCCCCGTTCCGTTTTTTTTGGGCCACCCTGTATATCAAAACATGCGGGAGACTTGAGAGAAAATAGTCATGAAGTTTGAACGTGAAATTCCAAACGGTCTAGATGCACGTCGAAAAAAACGACGGGGGGGGGGCCAAAATGGCCCCCCCCCCCCCCCCCCCCCCAGTGGGATTAGGGTTAAAATATAAGATTCAGGATTTTGGTAGTTCCTGTGAAATTTTGAGCGTCAGAAATCATGTTTAAATATTATTTGTCATGGAATAAAAATGATAAGATTACAGGGCTTGAATGGACGCAGGTCTTTGAAGCGGCACGTTTTCTCCCTAACCTAAAAACTGCTTCAGCCATGTTCCAAACACTTTGGTAATAACTTCTACTTTAATGCCATTACAAAATTAGCACAATTATTTTTCCAGACTTATTGGTTGTTTTGTGGTGTGAGTTCACATACATGCAATGCTCGAAATTAACTTTTTTTGCTGGTGGCCCGGTCGGGCCAGTAAAATTAGTATTTTTCCAAATTTGGTGGCCCGAAACCAAAAACTACTGGCCCGAAATAAATAAGGAAAAACAAAAGTAAAATGAATACAATAACCATATGAATAGTTTCAGGGTACTGGGCAATACTTGTTATTTTTCATTCCCCTTTGTTTCATTGTAAGATGAATTAAATAAACATGAATTAGGATGAATGTGTGTGTGTCATGTCTTTTTATTCATTGTCTTCATCAAAAAATCACAGCGTTTGAATACACACTAGTGACAATTTCTCTTCCAGTCATACATAGTTAGGGTCTAGGTGACAAAACAAAAATGGTAGAAAAAGAGAAAATTAAATTTGACCTCAAAATTCTGTGCAGTGTTGTCTGAACACCTTAGACAAAAGACATAATATTTTAAAATTGTGATATATAGTAGTAATTTATGAATATTCATGAGCAGCATATATGAATATTCATGATGCTCATTAGATATGCAAAATACGCAAAATAACTGAAAGTACTAACAACGATTTTTAATATGAAACTTTTTTTTATAACAACTGGTTAGAAAATGAGTACTGCTGCTCAAGAATTTATGAATATTCATTAGCAGCAGTGTTACTTGCTCAAAAGACCGCTTCTGTAATGTATGCAAATAATATGTGTATGACGTAAGACTCCCCCGTTGGCAAGCTGAACAATAGTAACTAGGTCCGGCAAGCTAAGTTTGCCGGAGCTTGCCGGACCTAGTTACTATTGTTAAGCTTGCCAACGGGGAGTCTGACGTCATACGCATATTATTTGCATACATTACAGAAGCGGTCTACTTGCAACTTTTTGACTAACCAATATTTTGTATGTGAGAAAAGGGTATAAGTTGCTGAATGCTACATTTAAAAGCAAGCTCTTGTCATGCATGCCCTAGACAGGACTAAACATGACTACAGGGTATCTAAAAAAAAAAAAAAAAAAAAAATTTAATTTTTTTATTTTTTTATTTTTAATTTTTTTTTGCTGGCCCGATCGGGCCACCAAACTTTGAAATATTAGTTTTTTACTGGCCCGACAGCAATTTTTGGTGGCCCCGGGCCATCGGGCCTATGCTTATTTCGAGCATTGCATATGGAGACCCTTCCATGTTTGATCCATTGCAGGTTGGTCCATTCTGGAACACCGACCTGCCCCCAGTAACTACTAAGGATAATCTATTGAGAGAGAATCTAAATCATACAAATTATTAACTGCATTTATTTTGTTCAAAAGAAGCTTTACAAATCAAAACAACTTCCATCTTTGTTTCATGACAGGTTGGTCCATTCCTGAACACAGTGTAGCAAGCTGTGTGACCAGAGTGGCCAGAACACCACCCTAATCATCATCAAGTGACCACCAAAGACTCATAGAGGAACATATCCTAATGAGGGTGATCTAAATCATAATATGATTAATTGTGATAATTTCATTCAAAAGATGAACTTGAACAAAACTACTTCCATCTTTGTTTCCTGACAGGTTGGTCCCTTCCTGAACACCCTGCAGCAAGCAGTGACCAGCAGCCGGGCAGAACATCACCCTAACCTAGTCCACGATTTACTTAATCTTAATCCTTACTTAGATGAAATGCAATCTTCTTGCTTGATAACATAAGGTTTTCCATTTTTATTGCTCAGGATACTTTCTGTATTTAAAAAATCTCTATTCCTTGTTTCATGACGGGTTGGTCCGTTCCTGAACACCCTGCAGCAAGCGGTGACCAGCAGCCGGGCAGAACACCACCCCAACCTGCCCCCAGTGACCACCAAGGAGAAACTCATCAAAAGAGGGAGAATCTAAATCTTATAATTAACTGTTTATTTTATTCAAGAGAACCTTAAACAACACACCTATCTTATTTCCTGACAGGTTGGTCCGTTCCTGAACACGTTGCAGCAGGCAGTGACCAGCAGCCGGGCAGAACACCACCCCAACCTGCCCCCAGTGACCACCAAGGAGGAGCCCATCCAGTGTGAGATCTACCTGGGGCTCTCCAGCATGGTCTACAACCAGAGCAAGCTGGGCTTCTTCAGGGAGAGGGGCGGTGTCAGCTTCTAGAGGGCCGGAGTTGGCTTCTTGAGGGACAGGAGTCAGCTTCTGGATGGGCGTAATTAGATTGTTGAAGGGGCGGAGTCAACTTGTAAAGGGGTGGAGTCGGCTTCTAAAGGACCGGAGTTGGCTCTAAAGAGACAGGAGTCAGCTTCCAGAGGGGCATATTTTGTTTCGAAAGGGCATAATTAGTTTCTGAAGGGTGTAATTAGTATACAGTTTATCTAAAGAGGCGTATATATGATATCTAAAGGAACATTATTAGTATTCCAGTTGGGTTCAGTACACTAGGTTTCTATAGGGCCGTAATGATCAAGGCCAATATTGATGTATAATGAAGCCCAAATGGTATCTGAAAGGTCGACATTGATAAATGAAGGGAAGAGAAGTCAGATTCTACAAAGTTTGGTGGGTTGGAGTGCTATTAGACAGTTACAATTGTGTATAAAGGGGCATAATCTATGGCATCTGGTTCATAACATTGATAGCATAGAGACCTTCAACTAACCTTTAGTCACCATATCACGAAGGACCAAACCCAAGGCAAGTCCAAGTATGGACTCGCCCCATAGCCACTGAACCACATCCTGTCCAAACCTGTGAATATCCTTCCTGGTGGAAGCCTTTGGGTTTATCTACAACAATGTACATGGTGCAAGGTAATGAACTTCTAAAAGGGCAGGGTTATTTTCTCTAAAAACTTTTAGAATTGTCTAGCTAGGGGGTTATTAAAGCATATTTAGGTATAGCGTTAACTTCTAAATGTGTCTATAAAGGTAAGGGAAATTCTTTCTCTTCTGAGCTTCAGAACTTAATGATATTATTGCAAGTCAAAATGTTATAACCACTAGCTAATCATCACTGCTTGCCAATTTTATACATTTGTATTTACTGATTGTGTGACTATCCCTATGATTTGTGAAGAAATTAGTAGCCTGTGATTGAACAGTTCCTCTGTAATTGTGAATATGTTATTTCATATGCTCTGCATGTTGACAATATATTGCTGCCAAATTTAATTATTTTACCATTTCTCTATTCCTTCTGCTAGTATTAAAGGGACTTAGTAACATTGTCCAAATCCTCAAAAAAAAATTGTAATTCTAGCGGTTCCTTTATACCTTGTTGTATTCGTATTAACAATAAAATCATGGGACAGCTTTCGGTTTTTCAAATTTCCCTTTCATTACAAAGATATGTATGATTGAAGTATTGAGATAAGAAAATCTCCGGGCGAGATTTTCATCCCTGTACAAAGTGAATGCAGTGAGTTGGTGAATATCACCCAATATCACTTTGCATTTTCGCTCATTACTTGGCCATACATTGTCCATTTGACCTGAAATTTTCACACAATACCCTGAGGACATATGAGATAACAACAGTATACATTGCATCAACCATTCATCAGTTTTTGCACATCTCAACAAAGTTACTAGATCCCTTTAATGTTTAAATCTAGTTCACCTGCCACATACATTGTTGGGATATGGTTTCTGGAATGTTAGTTGTATAAAATGATCCTTATGGGACTTTTTTTTTTCCTGCTTGAAAAAAAAAGAAGAAATGCTGAAGAATTTTTTGAAAAGGTATGGTTGACTGCAAATTTCCACTAAACCAAAGCTGCCAAACATTCCTTTAAAAAATCATGAATCTGAAATGGAACACAAAATTGTCGATAACCAATGTATAAAGTGTTTACTTATATATTGGCTTTGGTAGTCAAAAGTTGTGACTTGAAACAACAGGTCAGAGAGAGAGAGCCGAGTTAAATTCAGTATGAAATATTGAATAATGGACAAAGTACTAGAAAGTTGAATTAAATGCCGAGAAGAGGCTGTAAAACTGTATTAAAATAATGAATATTGGTGTAAAACTATAAATTGACTTAGTAGAGGCTGGATATTGTATTGGAATGCCGAAAATTGGCTGGGTTATGCATTAGTATATTGAATATTGGCTTGAATATGCATTAGTATATTGAATATTGGCTGGAAAGGGGGTAGGTTAGAAAAGAGGCTGAAAATGTTTTATAATTTTGTTTTCTGGTCTCTTTGTTTCCATATATGATATTGTGACCAACTTTTGTATGTTTGTTTTTAAGAATTTATTGAATGGATGATTGCATTTTCCTCCCAAATGTGTCATGTTCTTTTGATTAAACGGATGATTTTATAACTATACGCATTCAAATACTGTTAAAGAAAGAAATTCAGAATAGGTAAAGTTTACCAGAAAATATACCTAATCATTAAATAGCGTATTGGAGATGTGTCTCTTTTTCACAACAAATTATATTCACGACTTGTTAGAATATTTATATTATGCAGTATAACATATATTTGGACAATATGCATGTACCACCCGATTATTACAAAAATTGATTACCGTAAAACTTCGCCTATAGGCGGTACTGGTTCAATAGGGTTGTCTCAACTTTACATGATTATGCTATCATGAATATTCATTAAGACCTGCATGAAGATTCATGAAGATCGTTGACAAAGGGCTAGATACATATTCATTATACTAGACCCTTGTGGACGCGGCTGGGGCTGTTGATTAATACCTGCTAATACTGTGAGATAGTAGCGCCTATAGGCGAAGTTTTACGGTATTGGATCTTCGTATCTTTCACATTTACTACATATTTGTGGCTGTTTATCATTCACACGTGAATAATATTTACAATACAGTACATTGAAATATTTATGAAGTGTGTACACAGAAATATATTTGTTCCTTGTGAAGCAGTACTGCTATCCAGTGAAAAAAGGAGATATTCATATCTATCTGTAAGTCATATTGATAATTAATTTCTTATCAAATTGCATGTTTAATGACACAGTGAATGCAATTATATTGATATTTATCTTTATACTTACTGTGGAGACTGAATTTGTGGCATGTTTCGGAATCGTGTTGTAAGGAAATATTTGTCCATTGATTTAGTAGGGGGAAGAAGTATAGTGTATTTATTTTAGTGTAGTGAATATATTATGTAGATAATCAAACTTGAACAATCTAAATGTATTGAAGTCTTATCAGTATCTTTTCTAAAATAACTTTGATTCAGTAGTTTTAATCTTGTAATTTGTTTAACTCATGTACAAAATATTTGTTTATATTTCTTTTAGTTGTGCAATTTCTCAAATCCATGATTTGTTAATATTAAGCTCCCCTTTTTTCGTATTTCCTTCCATGTTCATTTCTATTCATAAAACTGTGCTATATTTGTTGTTTATTTAGTGGTGGTAATAAGTACTGCTTTTGAAAATATTTATATTCTTCCAAACCAAAAGTCGGATTTAAAAATAAATAACTGAATAAACTTCTATTATTGTCAAATGAAATGAAAAGATGTTAGAATGAATTTACTAAATTGCAAACTGACTAGTACTGCATGCACATAAGACTTATCATATTATTTTATATCTATAGTGCACCACAATTATTGAACAGCAGCCCATAGAAATGCTCAATAACATTATATGCTCATCATTTTAAAGATAAATTTTGTCAAGCTTCCACACTTACTTTATATTCTACTGGCCCGATCAGGCAAGTAAAACCCATCAGGTTTAGATTTAACTTGCCCAAATAGCAAAGCTCAAGCAGTTGAGTACACTGTCAGTTGTCTAATCGGGCAACCAAACTTGATAATTTTATGAAATTTACTTTCCCGACGACAAGTTTTACTTGCCCTGTGCGATCGGGCAAGTGAGCCCTGATTATGCACTCGGCTTCAAATTTGTATTTCCTGTATTATGGCATATATTGGACCACATTCAAAATGTCATTCATGTAGCATCAAATGAGATGGATTATTATGCCTTTGCAACTTTTACAAAACCTTCAACAACAACAAAAAACAGGACATATTGAGAAGATGTTTATAGTATGAAGCAATGCTATGTTAAAATAACAACTGCAATTCATTTTGTTTGATTTTATAAACGATTGTCTTGAAATGCACATGTGTAATGTCATCCATTACCTACTTGTAAGTGTTGATCGAAAGAAAAAGATTTTATTACAACAAAATTAAGAAATGTCTTGTCTCCTTCTGTGGGATGTAACTTTATTAACCCCCTAGCCTGCAGGAACCTGGTGGGCTATGTCAAAAGTGTATGGGGTTTTCAGACTCTCAAAGGGGACAGGTTAAATTAATAGAGAAACATATTCTTCATGTGATGACACACGCAGTACCCCGGGGTACCGTTGTACCCCGGTATCCCGCGTTGTGTAGCGCCATCTTGTGTCCACCCGAAGTACAACCGTACTGCAGAGCAATCATGGACGCCGCTGGTGTATTGCGTTGTGCATGCAGCGCTTGTATGTATGCTACCCCGGCCACAAAGAGAGCATTTTGAACGAAAATAAAGCATAATGAAAATAATTTTACACTCTTTGGTACCCCCAGTGTACAGCCCTGAAAAATAAATAAATAATTAAACAAAATGGCGGATTTTCATTTGGTAACCTAGGGTACCATTTATGTCATCATGTGCTTTGATTATGTTTCACTTCTGAAAAAGTAAGGCAGGGCATTAACTTTATATTTTGAACAAAAACAAATCTATCACTGACAATAATTACTTGTATATCTGAGTCTTGTAGTATGAAGTAGCATTGCTATTTAGAATATATTCATCTGAAATTGAATGTGTTTTATTGTATACAGAAACCATAACATTGTGTTGATGTGACTTATTTGTACTACCTATATATTTTGTTGATTGATTGGGTAATAAAGGAATTAATATGAATATTGAGCATACAACTGATGTTTTGTCATGCAGTATATTGAATGTTGTCTATGTTTTGTCTGTTGTCTAAGATTTCTTTGAAAAGGGCTTGCAGTAATGTAACTTTGTTCAATCACTGGCCCATTTGGGCATGTAGATTTTAAAACAGGTTGTAAACAATTGCCTGAAATAAAATTCACTTGCCCAATTAAATTGTACATCAAATATGTACCTAAATGCTTAACTCTAGATTAATTTATACAATTTTGCTTGGCGTATGCAGGCTAATACTCTTGTTTTTGTCCCAGATATGACTTGATCCTAAATTCTGCTGGCCCGTTCAGGCAACCAAATTGAACAGAATTTGTTAGTTTTTCTTTGTTTGGGGCCACCAGATTTAGGTGGCCCCAAGGCAAAAAAGGCTGATTTCTAGTATTGGCTTATGTTACCCTAAATGAGTTTGACTGATTGGATAATTGATTGTTGACATTGTGGGAATTACACGATAGTACTTACTGAAGAGCGAGTCGTACATGTTACTTAATAAGTGAACTGTCATTGAAGGGTCCATGACATGCTAGTTAAATGCATGTTAACTTCTGTTTCTCTGTATTGTTCATCAGATATCTGTAAACTGTTCGAGCTTAATATGTTTTGTATATTTTCATTTTGCTAATCCCCACCTCTTAAAAAACACTCCAAAGTGAAATTCTGGTTGTGATATCATCTGTCAATCCCTGGTCAGCTAACATGAGGTGATCACAAGAGTATGCAAAGTACACAAATAACTTAGTTGCTCACAATAGCATGCTCTGCAATCGTAGCAGCCTCCACTGTTCAGTCAAAACAGTCGATAGTGTTTTCAAAAACCACTTTAAAGGTAATTGTAATTCAATTGATTATTTTCATTATTAGTGATACCCAAGAGGAAATATACGACTAGAAGTGACAGGAATATGCACTTATCAGTAGCAGTAAGCGAAAATGCCAATATTTGGCTCCCCTTTGTTAAAGCGGCCGGAAGGAAATGCTGGAATTTCTGCTTGTTGTTACTGCTAAGTGCAGAATTCCTGTCACTTCAAGTCGTATATTTCCTCTTGGGTATCACTAATAATGGAAATAATCAATGTTTTTTAAACCACTATCACTTTTGCATGAGCACTGGGGGCTGCCATGTTTTCCAACTGTTCCCTACGAAATATCGTGAGCGTGCACTAACAAAAGCGGATTATGTAACAGCTGCTGTTGAATCTGCTGCTATGTCAATGGTTACGTAACCCGCTTTTGTTAGTGCACGCTCAGATGACGTTTCGTACGAAACAGTTGGAAAACATGGCAGCCTCCAGTGCTGCAGTCAAAGCAGTTGATAGTTGTTTAAAAAATTGATTATTTCCATTATTAGTGATACCCAAGAGGAAATATATGACTAGAGGTGACAGGAATTCTGCACTTATCAGTTACAGCAATCCAAAATTCCAACGTTTCCTTCAGGTTACAAATATTTCATGTGTAAACTAATACAGATACACAGAATTCAACATGCATTTGAATGTCAGAGAACCTTTAAATTAAGAAATGACACACACAGATATATAGGGAAAATGTCACTATGAAACATTTATTTAGAAAAAAAAAGCATGTACACGGATACATCCATAAAAGGCATAATTCATTCTCAATTTTTCGTTCACATAAAGGAAGACAAATGAATTGATATATATTAAGACATTTGTCACCTGCACAGTAATAATTCAGACATATTGAAAGATTTGATTCAAGCCTATAAATTGAAATGCTTATTGAAAGACTATTTACTCGGGCTACACAAGCATTAATGGGATATATGTGCCCGGCTATAGCAAAACCCGGCACTTGTCGATGTAGATTTACATACCATTACAAAGGCCTCATCACAAGCTTTCATGTGATCCTTTGTTCTTACTAATTGGTCAATAATTGGCGAAGATATGATTGTTTCAATTTTACAATCATATGTCTTTTACGCACATTGTGTGAACCTAAAATTCCCATTTCTTCAAAACATGAATTACCGACAAGTGCCAGGTTTTGCTATAGCCGGTCACATATTTATTAATTCACATCAATTAATGTTTTGTATTATTCTGATAGAGACAAATGTAATGGTCCTTGCTTGTACTATAACTTAACTATGACAGTGAAATACAATGTACATACCATCAAGTTTTTGAAAAACATACAAATGGTTCAACCACAAGAAAAACTTGTCACTATATGATAGGCATATAATATATTCTACATCAGTAGAATTTCCTACACAGGAATTTGAAATGGCAGTGATTTTATCATCAGGAGAATAATTCAAAGGTGTTACTTGATCTCTATGCTGTTTAATAGAAGAAAAAAATACATAGAAGCGGTACAGAAATGTGTCCTTCATAGGTTTATATATATAACAAAGATTCATTCTAAGTATTTGAAATAAATCAAAAGCCCCTAAAAGTAAGCTTCGGGGCAATTCCGAGCAGTGTTACAAAAAAAAATCACCCCTTTGCCATTTGAATCCTGCAAATATTTTATAGACTAATCGAGCAATGAAAAGGCTTTCATGGGAACATCACCCATTCAAGGGTCTTTGTGGCTCAATGGTTGAGCACCGGTCTAGCAATCTGGAGATCTCGGGTTCGATTCCCGGCGAAGCCTATTTTTGCTCTGCTCATTTCCAATCATTTAAAATATTTCTAGTCAGTTTCCTCTATGTTTGAATCCTGCAAATATTTATACGGCTACTGCATGTAGTTCAGAACTTATGATAATGAAGAGCATAAATATCTGGAGGAGTCAAATGCCAAAGGGGTTATTACCTTGACCTATTTTCCATGTTTGCTTGAAATGTCTGTATTATTTTTTTGGACGACAGATAATAATTTATACAGTTCTACTGTAAGAACTATAGTATTCTAGAATGATTTCCTTTCTCTTATTTCCTACACTGGAATGGCAAGACTAGGTACAATGTAATATTTACATGAATGGCATTTACAGTCAAACCTGTATTTAGTGGCCACCTGTCTGTAGCAGCTCACCAGCCTATAGTGACCACCATATGTGCTCCCCTGCAGAGAAAAACAAATTATGAAACCTGTCTGTAGAGGTCACCTGTCTATAACAGTCAACCTGCCCATAGTGGCCACCAAAAGGGATCCGCTGCAGAGAAATACAGTATTCAGGAACGGGTCTATAGAGGTCACCTGCCGACAGTGTTCACTTCTCGTTTCCCTTCAATTGGTCCCTATACACAGGTTTGACTGTATTTAGAGTGCAAGTGAAACTGTACATAACTAGCGCTTTCTTGATAATCTACACATTTATTTTTATGTTGGCACCAGATTATTTTGAGCACACACATAATTGCTCAAACAAATACACACACACACTCACACTTATATTCTCATCCACATACAACACACATACATGTACATATCATTTATAGTTCATAACCCAGCCTGATTAGGGTTATAAAAGTCCTGAATCCTCAATGGTTGGTTAAATCTAACCCTGGGCTAATTTGCATCATTTGAATTCATATATTTTATCTATGGACTAAATTTAGCATTTCCAATATTGCGCAGAGTTCAATACATCAATCAAAATAAAGTATGATTAGATTTAACCCCTAACCTACAGGAAACTGGTGGGCTTTATGTATAATTTTAAAGTCTATGGAGATTTCAGAATCTTGAAGGGAATGAATTAACCCTCCGATGGTCTATGTGATTACAACGATAATGTGCGAAGAAAAATAATGCCAGTTGGTCATAAATCATGTTTTGTTATCTCTTCAAAGGTGTATGCTGAGGTTCCAATGTTCCAATGTTCTTTAGATGAGGTTCCACTGAACAATGGATTTCAAGTACAGTGAGGAGTTAAATTGCTGTAAATTTCACTAGGGATTAGAAGTTTTACTCTGTAAACCTTTGACATTTGTTTGTACACTACAAACAAATGTCAAATGTGGTGAAGATCATTGACACAGGCCCTCAAGGAGTTAAAAAGAGTTTTGTTGATCATGATGTGCGTATCACGTTTCATCCTCCTCTGCTAGGTAGCAAACGCACATGTGATCCTTGCCCGACAGCAGCATGGCCTTCCCTTCCGGGTGCCATGATGACGATGTCACCTGGAAGGAAGCTGGAGGGCATTGTGGGAAGGATCTCATCGTGTTCCAAAGATCTAATGAGATTACACTTTAACCCATAGAACACCAGGGATAGTACAGATCTAAGGCAATTGTGTGTAAAGTGCTGGTTCAGACCAGTAACACTGGCACTAAGGGAGTTCTAAGAGTTCAGCTGATCATATCACGTTTCGTCCTCCTCTGCTAGGTAGCAAACGCACATGTGATCCTTGCCAGACAACAGAATAGCTTTGCCCTCCCGGTGCCATGACAACGATGTCACTTGGAAGGAAGCTGGATGGCATTGTGGGAAGGATCCCATTGTGTTCCAAAGATCTAATGAGATTACACTTTGATCCTTAGACCACCAGGGATATTACAGCTCAATGGCATCTGTTCGTAAAGTGCTGGTGCAGACCAGTAACATTGGCACTTAGGGAGTGAACAGAGTTTAAGTTGATCATGATGTGTGTATCACGTTTCGTCTTCCTCTGCTAGGTAGCAAACGCACATGTGATCCTTGCCCGACAGCAGCATGGCCTTCCCCTCTGGCTGCCATGACAACGATGTCACTGGGAAGGAAGCTGGAGGGCATTGTGGGAAGGATCCCATTGTGTTCCAAAGATCTAATGAGAATACACTTTGATCCTTAGACCACCAAGGATATTACAGCTCAATGGCATCTGTTCGTAAAGTGCTGGTGCAGACCAGTAACATTGGCACTTGGGGAGTGAAAAGAGTTTTGTTGATCATGATGTGCGTATCACGTTTCGTCCTCCTCTGCTAGGTAGCAAACGCACATGTGATCCTTGCCCGACAGCAGTATGGCCTTCCCCTCTGGGTGCCATGACAACGATGTCCCCTGGAAGGAAGGAAGCTGGATGGCATTGTGGGAAGGATCCCATCGTGTTCCAAAGATCTAATGAGATTACACTTTAACCCTTAGAACACCAGGGATAGTACAGATCTAAGGCAATTGTGTGTAAAGTGCTGGTTCAGACCAGTAACACTGGCACTAAGGGAGTTCTAAGAGTTCAGCTGATCATATCACGTTTCGTCCTCCTCTGCTAGGTAGCAAACGCACATGTGATCCTTGCCAGACAACAGAATAGCTTTGCCCTCCGGGTGCCATGACAACGATGTCACTTGGAAGGAAGCTGGAGGGCATTGTGGGAAGGGAGAGATGGGGAGGAAAGAAAAAGATGAGCGATTAATTTTACTCATATTTTGAAGATTGTTAGAGTCAGAACAGTTAATGAAGTATATGTATAAATTCAATAAATATTTCAAGGAAAAATAAAGAAATTTGTGCATTTCCTTCTCTTTTAAATTAAAGAAAACAGTAAGTTTTAGTAATTGAGTCAAACACATTTATAAAATAAGGTGACCTAAAAGGAAACAGCAATTAATATAGTTCTTCTCTCAATTCTGGGGGCAAAAATACAAAATTTACTTTCCCCAAAAATTAGATTTGATGAACATTGTATATAGCTATTCAAAATTTCACTCTATTAAAAAAAATTTTAAAAATGTATTTTTTATGACATTTTGGAACTGGCCCGACATCAATATTTTACTAGCCCAGGCCATGGAGGCCAGTGCTAGTGTCAACCCTTTGTTTAATACATACCTTCTGCAGGTACTTCCACTGCTACACAGCCATCGGGAGACCAGAGATACAGCTTGTTATTGCCTGTACACACTGCCAGGCGAGATTGGCACGGGTCCCACTTCGCAGCTGGGTATTGGAAGATAAAAGAAAAGTTTTTAAAACAAATTCATAATATTTCAGGAGGAGGGGTAAGGTAATATGCCATTTCTCATCCGATTTTAGAAGAGATATATAACAGCCGTTAGGTGACCAGGAGATAGAGCTTGCCTGTACACACCGCCAGGCGAGACTGACACGGGTCCCACTTCGCAGCTGAAGAGTAATGATGATAATAATAATGCATCACAAAAGTTCAGAGTAGAAGATTCAAGGAAAAGTTAAACACAATCACAAGATTCATGAAGGAGGGGTAAGGTTTGTATTCAATGATCTTCCCTTTCTCATTTCATTTGAAACATATAGATCAAGCCATCAACAGATAGCGATTCTTGTTGCCAGTAAATTTACATATAAATTTGATTTGAAAAGAAGTCTCACCTCTGATGTTGCCAACCTGGATGAGCATGGCAGATTGTGTCAGCTTCTGGACATCCCAGATCCACAGAGCATTGGGCATGTTATCTGCAGGGAAATACATTGGAAATACAGTCAAACCTTAGATGTTGCTTGTAATTGTTGGCTTCCATGGTGGTGTAGATAATATGTGTGGTTTGTGGTTGCACCATGCAAGAGAGGAGGATTGGAGAGTCCTGAGAAGGACTGTTGGTATTCTTTCTAGGATAGTCCTAAAAAGGACTGTTGGTATTCTTTCTTGAGCTTGTAGTTCTAATAAGAGCTACAATGCCGGTATAGCTAAAGTAAGGAGAGGTGGGTGGTAGGAGGAGTCAAACCTGTCTATAGCAGCTAACTGCCTAGATAGTGGTCACCAAAAGTGATCCCCTGCAGAGAAATCTGTGTTATGGCACTGTCTATAGAGGTCACTCGTCTGCAGAGACCATTATGCTTGTTTCTCTTAGGTTGGTTCGACGGTAAATATTCACACCATAGATGATGGTATTCTTACAAATCTTGCTTTCTTACACATATGGTTTAAAAAAGCTTACAGTCAGACCTCCATTATCTGACCATCATTTATCCAGAAACTATATTAACAGGATGATATAGATTTTGATTCATCCAGGAAAGAGGTCATAGAAGCAAAACTAAATCAAACGATAGAAGATTACTCAGCTCACTGATTCCAACAGCTTTCACCAGTAATAATAATAATAATAATAATATGACAAATTTATATAGCGCTTAATGCAAACAAGCCTCTAAGCGCTTTAGAAAAGGAAGTTAGAGTATACGAAGTAAAGAAGTAGACAGTAGTTGAGCTATGACTGATAATGTTGTTTGAAGCCAGTTTAGCTGAAGAATCAACCTGGATAGGTTGTGAAACCGTACTACTCCCAAAATAGTAAGTCCAGTTGAACATATTTAGTTTTGCTTCTATATTATCAGGACCAAATGTGATCTCTGTTTTTGTTTGCTGTTTTTGCATTCATTTTAATACATAAGCCTCCTCTGTGAATTCCAGCCATAGAGTTACAAGAGAAAGAACTCACCGTTCTTGGAGACCATGAATCTGTTGTCGGGACTAAACGACAGAAGACTAATACCTATCTTGGGATTAGCTTTATCCGGATCAGGCTTGATGCTTGGAACCTGTACAGAGCCTTGTTGCACTTCATCTAGGGATTTCAAGAAAATAAGTGAAAATCATTAATTTCTTACTTGAGGTACTTGGGAGTTTCATTAAACAAAGAGACTAAAAACGAATGACAAGAAAATTATGATTGATGATGAAATAATTAATAGAAACAGAACAATTCAAGTAAATAAAATATTTTTACATTTCCATACAGGATGCTTGCTTTTGCTTTAAAACTGAATATTAAAATGTCATCTTGATTGTATTGCCTGTCAACATTTCCCTAATTTAGGATGCTTACATTTACTCTGCACACTGAACATGCTACCGTCTGACGGCCACTTCTTACATGAATAATATACTAAAGAATTCATGTTTTTTTTGTTAATTTGAATGTTTGTTTCATTTGTTTGATTGCCTGTTAACATTTTTTACACAATGCTTACATTTACTCTGCACACTGAACATGCCACCATCTGACGGCCACTTCTTTGCACTAGCATCCAACACCTGTGGGCGCTGTTCAACTTCTTTGTAGACAACCTTCAAATCAATCAAGAAGAAAAGATGATTTATAATGAGTGTTTGATGGTGATTAAAATTGACAATTTTGATATTCACCGTGACAACATGATTTTAGAGCAAACTAACATGTCCCAAAATATGCAAGACATTCTTCTTTTTAATACAAATTTTCCCCCTTCAATTGAAAAAGAAAATAATGACACCTAAAGAAAGGAAACTATTAATACTGATGAATTGCAAACACACAAATATTGCTTGTTTAATCTTATACATTAATTTTGTAATAAATCAATTATGAAAGGGTCCTTTAGACATGTTCTACTTTGTAATTTTACCTTATGTTTTAACATTATCATTATTAATTCTTGTTATTATTGTGACTATCATGTGTTGAAATAAATGAAATCAAAATCTTACCACAGACTGTGTATCCTGCACTGCTGGGTGATTATGTTCCACGACAGTCTTCCATGTTATGTGGTTCAGCACTCGCACCTGAAAATATATATTTACAACAATTTAAACCTTCAGTATTTTTCAAAGAATATCCATTAATAATCCTAGTTTCAATCAAAGTATCCAAACTCAATAATCACATGCTCTTCGAAAAAAGGCTCAAGGAGACATACAAGGTTTGCATTAGCCAAATGCAGCATTGTTTTGTAAAAAAAAATGCTTTGCTGAATGAAAGAAACAGAACATTGTGAACTGTTTGATGACTTTTCCACTGTTTTACCTATTTAAGTTTACCTAACTTAACTTAATTTGGAGATTCAAGTTTTGTCTTCAATTTGTCTATAATTTACTTTTAAACAGTTCAACACTACTAATCCAACAATTACTTGGTAATATCATGATCATTCATCAATATATTCATTTAGCTGCTTCCTACCCACCAATACTGATACCTCGTGCATACTCATACACCTTCAATATAATTTATTTTAATTCATTCTTTGCTGCTCCCTCATCAACTTACCTTTTGGTCATAGCTACCAATAGCTAAGAATTGACTGCTAGGGGACCAGCAAACAGACTTGATACCCAGAGCATACTCATATGCTCTGAATGTTGCCATGCAACGGCCATCTACTGAATACAATAGGAGATTATACTGCATAGAAAGAAAGAGGGAGAAAAAAGGAAAAACATAGACAAAATCAATTGACTCCATAATTTTATATCTACAAATCATTAAATCATTAAAAACACAATGCCATGAGGGAAATAAATTATAAAGACAAAAAAATAAGAAAAAGATTAGACACACATTGCCTTTTGACATTTGACCTCATGATGGAAGCATACACATTTTACAATAAAATCACCTACCTCCATAAATCAAAGTATCAGTCAACATTTATTCAGATGGCAAATGCATGAACAAAAAATGTATGCCAGTCCAAAGGCTGATATGTCATTTGTTACTTTGGCTCCCCGAACTCATATTTTTGTTGCCTCCAGATAAGACAAACATTACCTAAAGCAATCTCTTACGAGCATTTTTTATTCCAACTTACTTCTAAGAGTGAGTCCCAAACACACAGTACCCTGCCATCTGGTGACCACTCAAGCCCAGCCAGGTCTCTTGTGTCTGTTTCAAAATGCTACAGAAAAAAATGAAACAACAATCATCAAATCAAATCAAATCACTGTAAAATACATATTTTACAGAAAAAAACATCATTTATAAACAAATAATTGAAGATAAAAATAAATGAAAGCTACGGTTTTACGGTTAAAGACCAATAGCTTTCATGAATTGAAAGTGTACAGTGGCGTATTTATAGTCAGTTTAAAAATGCTACATAGCGAGACTCCAAACACATCTTCCCACTGGAATTGTTGGGCAAGTACAATCATTATTTCAATAAAGTCTGAAACTAAAATCTAGGGGTCCAAAAAGAAATAAAACATTTTAAATGACTATAATTTGCTTTCCAAGATTTTGGGTGGCTTAACACCGAGTCACATATGCTAACCCTGATAGATGTACATATATGCTAATATAGTGGCTTGAAGGCTGTATCCTAGCATTTGGTTTGGTTGAAGAACAATAGCAATAACATATTTTGGAATAAGAGGAGTTAACACTTACTTTGACAAGCTGCCATGTGTTGGAGGCAAACACACTGATGAAGTCCTTGCAGTCTCGCCTCTCAGCCAGCGCCATGTACTTGCCATCCTTGGAGAAGTGCATACCTGCAACAAAAATTGGGATCAAAATAGTGAAACTACGTTTGACATTCTATTGTCTACTTTTCCCACTTTATTAAAACAATTTGGTATGTATGTGCTTTTGCAATTTAAGTATTGTACAGTAAATATGACTTATGAAATTAGATATGCATGAATTGCATTTGACATATTTATCCTCTTTTATACATGCAAAATGCAAAATGTAACTTGTTTTAATGAATCATTAATTCATGGAGATGCATTCATTATATTATGCACTATATTAATGGAACTTACTATTATAAAAAAAAAAAAAAAGCTGACCTTGCTTAGCATCCTTGGGATACTTAATGTAGGACACTGACCGGTTGACCAGAGACCAGACGGTGATGCGCAGGTGGAATTCAGCCGTTGTCAGGATGTGGCGGCCATCGGCACTCCATCGCACTCCTATTAATCCCGCTGACCCCTCGTCTATCTTGCATGTCCACTCGGGTTGCTCTAGTGACCAGACCTAATGACCAAATATAATTATAATGATAGGAATCATATTAATAATCATAACAATGCAATAATAATGATAATAATAATCTTGACATCGTATGAATCATTTTACTTGTATTGGATACCACCTGCTTATAAAGACCACCTTTTCTGTCTCCTATGAATCAGTTTGCTTGTATTTTATCCGCCTATGAAGACCATCTTTCAATTCAATTAAATTCAACCATCTTTTACTGTCTCCCTTTGGTTATGGTTTCACTGTATGTTATTTTTCCATTCATGGATATGTACATTATCCGTTAATAGCACACAAAGTGCAATTTATTTTCCTTGGGAAATGTAAAGCTATTGTTTGCCCAATATAAGTAGTGTGAAGATGTTTAATCCAGTTTGTGTGGAGATCAGTGGTGTCTTACCTGGACTATGCCTCTCTTGTACATGCCACATAGGATGAACTTTGAATCAGAGGACCACTGAAATAAGTACAAAATGTGAAGTAAAAGTGAATTGTCTACAAATATCTGAACAAATATATAAATATCAGAAAAGCATCTAAATTTCCAATAATCCCATTCAATGTTTGACAAAATTGCACATTCTGCTAAGATGTAAAATTGTATTCATTAAAAAAATATAAAAAATAATTTGTCTTTGATAACAATTTTTCTAAGATTGAAGGCTCATGCTCCCTCGACTCCCAAAATCTAAAACATAGTAATAATTACCTGATTCAACTTTAATTTTTTCAACAAATTAAGAAAAGAATATGAGCAATTGATTTTATTTGAAAGCCCTCTCTCTCTCTCCCATTCCTTGGATAAAGATTAACATTTTAGTATTGAGAGTTCATGCCCGCTTTGACATTCAAAATCTAATAAAAAGTTAAATAGTTTGTTAAACAAAGGCAAAGAATAGGAACTCAACAAAATCATTCATATTATGATCTCCCTTTCCCTGCTCCCTAGCAAACATCCAGTGTTATTAAAGAAGATTTTTATTTTTACCTCTATACATTGAATTGCATCCAGGCATGTGTACAGTTGCAGAATCTGTAAAGTGTGGACATCTCGGATGATGAGACGATACTGTACACAGTTTGCCTGACAGGAGAAAAGATTATTACATTATAATTGATAACAATTGTAATTTTTTTGGTAAAATCAGTTAGGCTTCTGGGACAAATATCAAATGCAGTTAACCTGTATTTAGCAACTTGGCTTGCAGGGGTAAAAGTAACTCAGGTGAGCGCTACCGCGGAGCGGTAGCGCTCAGGGTCGGCCTCATAGTGCCCCCGATTTTTTGCGGTAATGTGCACAATAAGTGTGCTTAAAATTATAGATATGATACGGTACTTACCACCGTGTAGATGATACATATGTTATGCAACTATGGGGTGGATCAGAATGATGATTTTTCGCTCCATTCCGCATCAAAATGAGTGATTTATGCACATCATCGACTTCTATCTGTGTTGTATCGCGACTTCTGAACGATCGATTACCGTACGACCACTAAACGCGCGAGTCAGATCTGCCATCTATTCGGCGGGCGCGGTACATGAATGGAGACCGTACCCGCGCGTTCGCCTGATCATCGCTCGTTCCTAAGTCGCGATACAACACAGATAGAAGTCGAGGAGGTGCATAAATCACTCATTTTGATGCGGAATGGAGCGAAAAATCATCATTCTGATCCACCCCATAGTTGCATAACATATGTATCATCTACACGGTGGTAAGTACCGTATCATATCTATAATTTTAAGCACACTTATTGTGCACATTACCGCAAAAAATCGGGGGCACTATGAG
Source organism: Echinarachnius parma (assembly GCA_037951105.1). NCBI lineage: Eukaryota > Metazoa > Echinodermata > Echinoidea > Clypeasteroida > Echinarachniidae > Echinarachnius > Echinarachnius parma. Next base: position 127,797 of record JBAMJV010002001.1, on the reverse strand, counting down.
CCCGACCCCGAGCGCTACCGCTCCGCGGTAGCGCTCACCTGAGTTAGGGTAAAAGTAGCAAAAGTATATCGCCATCTTAAACTGTGTTTGTCTGCACTGAAATAAAGGTGAAAGAAAGGCCTGCATTCACTTCCACATCATACACACCAATTTTTGATCGAGCTAATTTGGTATTCTCTTTGAAGACGTGCCCACGACTTGGCATGCATAACTAAAAGAACCGATGCGCTATACAGATTGAATTGAACATGGGTTCTTTTAGTCATGCATACCAAGTCGTCAGCATGTCTTCGAAGAGAATGCCGCAAATTTGTGCACTTGTACTTGTACTTTTGTAGTTGTATTTGTAATTTAAATTTTCAAAGTTGGGCCTTAAATTCTAGGGTATCATTCACTCATTCATCGTCATGAAAATAAATTATAAAGTTCATATCTTGATTTGGTACGAGTCTTGGACTTGCATGCCATCATATTTGTACAATAAAATAACTTTCAAAAAAATATAATTATAAACAATTTAAAATCAATACTTGTCAATTTCATTTTCATTTTTTGTCAAATTCAGAAACTGGCTTTCAAATAAATCATGCATCAATAGACAATCTATAGTTCTATTCGATATTTATAGCATATCTTACCTTGATTCAAATTCAAACAACACTATACAATTACACGATTTAAGCATTATTATTTTTTGTTTGACTTTTGTCAATTTCACGTCACTGCACTTTGGCTCTGCCGTGTCGGATCCAACACGAATATGAATACATGGGACAACATTGTAATTTCCGGTTAACAATCTACTCACTAAACATTGTCCATCTGGTGAAAATTTCGATAGATGTCCACTTTGTTTGAACAGCTCTGAGAAATTCATTTTCCTCCACCTTTCTACTTCCAATTCAAAGGGAAAATGCTGTATTTGCTCTGAAAAGAAAGAAGTTTTGAAGTCAAACACCGCGATATGTGGCGCCGGACGTTCAGAAAAAGTGCGATGACCTCTATGACTGACGTTTTGCCGGTCCCAAAACGTAAACAACAATATCATAACAAAAACAACAACGGCTCTTTAGTTGAGATGAACTAGTTAGGCACACATTTTGGTTTGTTTGCTTGTTTTTCCTTCAAGATTATGTGATGATTAATAGAAACTGATGTGGTTATGTGGGTGGGTGGGTGGGACGTGGGTGGATGAATGGTTGGATGGATGAATAGATAGTTGATAGATTTTCCTTCTCATTTCCTTCATTAAAAAAAACATAGATATTTCTAAACAACTTGCCCTTTGATTCATGCTTTAATTGGATTGGATCTAGCTGGACTACCATCATCGATCATTGTCTTCCTAGCAATATTTAGGCTGTACTTGCCGACATTGTCCAGAGTTTAATTTCCCATGACAATGACAAAACTGTGCCTGTGACTTCACACTTCAGTACGACTATAAGAATATATATGGGCAACTCCAGCGTCACGGACATTACAAATCAGAGAATTTTCATGACTTTCCAATGCCACTACTAATTCATACCTCTAACTAATGTCTAACTTTTATTTTGATTACAAAACAATATCCTAGTTAAGTATGCAAAAAAAGTTTCAGAACATTTATCCAATTCGTTACTGAGTAATTCTGCGAAATGTGCGCCGTCACGGACATTACATCTTTTGGACATGACTTTTTGCATCCATATACATCTTTGCAAAAGTCTGTGAGTTCTGAGACCTCACAAAGGTGATTTAGGTATTTAATTATAGACAAGGCAATGATGAATTGAATCCAAGTTGTTTTGGGGGAAACGGGCCAGGCATATGTGATCTAGACAACAAAACGTTGCGTCACGGACATTACATTTTCAGCGTCACGGACATTACACTTTTGTCCACTTTTTCTAAACTCAGAAATAACCCGCAAAAAATGCTCCATTGTGCATGACACTTTTTTAATTGTACATTTGATATGTAATCATACAGTTTTGAGAACAAAAATTATATTTCAATTTTTTTTTCAATTAGCAAAAAATTATTTTTAAAATATTAATAATTTTTTCCAAAATTATTGTAAAATTTGAAATTTTTCAACAGAATGTGCAGTAAACCAAATGTTCAACTATTAAAAAAAATATTATACATTTTTAATGAGGTACAATGCTGTTTTGTGCCAAAAAATGGTAAAATCTAAAAAAAGTTGTGTACATCATGGGCATAACACATGGAAAATCATGGACTAAGAGTATAATTTTTGCAATTTGATCATACTATATGAGATTTAACCATCTCTTTCTCCTCCCAGTAAGTTATAGTCAAGTCTTTATTGATTATTGAGACATGCATGTTCAAATTAAGCAAGGAATTTAGTTTTATAAATAGTTCAGAGTACTGACTCAAAGTTCACTATCTGATTAACGATACTATTTATTAAAACTTGAACCAGGAAGGTAGTAGTCCCCCTGTTACTTGGGATTATCTTATTTCTTGGCTTAAGTAAGACATTTACATAAGAAAATAATGCTTGATATTTTTTTGCTCTGCTTTTTTATACTTTTCACTGTGTATGTAATGTCCGTGACGCAGCCGTGACGTAATGTCCGTGACGCCATTCTGGACAAGCCATCAAATATTTTAGTAAATGCTCTTGATATACTTTATGATATAACATTCTAGCTTTGCAAATGAATTTTGAATTAAATTGAATTAGGACTTCTGCTTCTACAAAAACTTGTATATCTAAAACGTCACGGACATTACACATCAATGTTGTAAGAATCAAGATTTTATCCAATAACAGTTTTCAAAAAGTAAAGATTTTTACACAATTTCCTTTTCTATGATGTTAAAACAAAGCATAAACAAGACATTAGAAGTAGAATTATTGTTCTGAAGTGATCCATATTTTTAAATTTTATTTCACAAACAACGGATGCAAATTTCATCATTTTGGGGGGTAATACATACAATTTTTGTCCCAACTTCATTGACCAAAAAAAAAAATATTCTGCATTGAATTTCAAACTTTTTTCCTTTAGTCATCAAAATATGGTCCTTCCTCATTACTATCCAGTAGTTAACAAGGCTGTCCCATGAGTTTCATTTTTCCATCCTTGGGTGACATTTTTCGTGGAATTGCCCATATACAGAGACAGTCTCAGATTCAGTGGGGTAGCCTGGGGGGGCATTCTGAAAAGATAAGACATGTCCTAATTAAGTCATGGATTTTGTCCTAAGTTACGAGTCGTAACTATATTTGTATTCTGAATACAGGACTTAGGACATGTCCTAACTTAGGACATCCTAAAGTTACGACACGTATGCAAATGAGCTAAAAAGTTAAGACACGTATGCAAATGAGCTAAAAAGTTACGACACGTATGCAAATGAGCTAATTTGTATTCTGAAAGCCACAACTTAGGATAAAACTTAAGTCTGCCTCCGAGGTGTCCTAACTCGGTCTTAACTATGCACTCGCACGATTTACGATAGCAATATGATATGAACAAGACATTATCAAACTGCAATGAGCGTCCGAAAGTGTAACCAAATAAGAACATACATTTATTGCGAGTAGTTACGCGTGATAACAAAGATTGAGCGCGTTGACTGAAAAAGTACGCTTGAAAGTTATCTTTCATGCGCTCTCGGCCTCTTCGATCTTTGCCACTCAACCAAAAGACTGCAAAATGTTCATACTTGTTAATGTTATTGATAGGCCTTCACGGAAACAAAACAAAATTAATTGTTCACTGTGCAAGAGAAAGACATTATTTGGTTTACATTTGTAAATTACATTAATTACATTCATTATTTAAAAGTGATATAGCTGTAAAATAATTGGTTAGTGTAAGTACTGTGTCGGCCATTTACGACAGCCAAATAAGTTTATGAGATGTATCAATAGTGTAGTTTGAGTGTCTCCAACAAGTATTATTTGATTTGTTCAGTGTCATTCAACAGTGACAGTATATTTCAATTTCGAACGCTGGATATCATTATGTTAGTGTCTTAGTGTTATGATTGGTAAACTGAACAATTCAGACATTAAGTTAATACCAATGGGGCAATCAACCCAATGAGTACTAGAGGAAATACATAAATAAACAAATAAATATATAATAAATCCAATTGTAGGCCTCCTGGAATCCTGAGTCGATCGACTACATGACCCGACAAAATTGGTTTGAAATGAAATGAAATGAAATTTATAAAGACGAATACAATTAATTTTCATTATAAACAGAGTTCATAAAGCTATCAGTTTAGGTCTTCGTTATGTTGTTAACTCATCAAAATACTCCGACTTCCTTGTACAAAACTACAAAGAATGCACAACGTTTATGAGATTGATTTGCAAATGCAATCACGCACGTGCATGCATGGGTCTCTCACGATGTGTGATTCATTGATATGCATTTATGCAGGATTTGGTTATAAAACAAAGTTTGTCATTGGTTGCGCGTTATGATATGCGCGTTTCTTGTACGCTCATTAATATGCATGATATGGACTTAAGACGGTCTTAAGTCTGCTTTCAGAATACAAAAAGTTACGTGTCATAGCGCCGTCTTATCTTTTCAAGTTACGACACGTAACTCCCTAGGATTTTCAGAATGCCCCCCCTGGTCCCACTGACTTTTTAAAATGTATTTATTTGTTTTTATTTATTTAGAGTACACATCTTGTATTTGTGAAATTATTAGGGGAATGTCCACTGCAAAACCCCCGCCCCCCCCCCCCCCCCCCCCCCCGGGGTACTCGACACAGCTACACAACTGCTCATATTCACATAGGCAGACATTTAAACATACAAACACTGATACATATTAGCTAGTACAGTCAAACTTTTCTAAGTCAGCACCTGTCTATATTGGCCACCAAAGGCCACCGAGATCCTAAGTCAGACCTAACTATTATGGAAAGCCATTTGTAGCATTGGAATAAAATATATTCAAAAGCAAAACAAAACAGAATTTTAGACTTTTCATAAATGTTGCATCAAGAACATGAAATCTCCTTAATATTATAATAGAAAATATTAATGATTTGAATCAACATTGTATGCCTTTGAAAACGGACTTTTACAACAATTTTTCAAAGAAACTAGTGGCTTTCCATACTTTTTAAGTCCAACTTAGAGTTAAGTTCAACTAAGAATCTTTGTGAAACAGCCCCCTGGGAATTTAAAGTCTTGCTGAAGGACACACATCCTGAAGCATTGGTTACTTTTGAACATAGACAAGTGCCCATCCCATATTCACAACACCTCCACAATTATTGGGATAGACAATGCCAGAGCTACCGACATTGAAATTCAACAATCAGGAAGATTTAGGGAAATTTCACCAGAAATCAGTGAGATATATATCAAATGCATACAACCTAATGACAATAATATTTAAATAATCAGGGAGATTGGCTGATGGGATGAAATCCGATGCATCTATTTTCATAGATTCTCCTGTGAAATCAGGGAGACTTGGCAGCTCTGCAATGAATAAAGGAGATTTCAAAGAAAAAGAAACACACTAACAAAATTGACATTATATGATGCAATAATAACAAAGGACTGCTGTTAAATGCTTGATATGCATCATTTTAAAATAAGTCATTTATTGCACTTTGAAAATAAACATATTTTTTACTCTTATCTTCTACTATGCTCATTTAGCTCTAATCATGTATATATAATAAAGACTAATGTTTCTCAATTTACTACATATAGTAACATGCATATATAGATCCAATTAGATAAAATAAGATTGCATAGATTAGCTGATTTTCAAAATAAGTAACATTGATTCAAAATATAATTTCATTTTTTTTTTTTACTGTTCTGGCCATGAAAAGGATGACAAATAGTTTCTATTTGATGATGAAGTTTGACTTCCTCCAAAAAATTAAGTTACAATACAAAACAATAAATTTAATTAAGTTAAAATGAGTAATTTGTATATGTTCCTCTGTATCAATGCCCACAGAAAAACAAAACAATACAAACAATAAATGTATGTTTGAGATGTAATCGGTTCTAATTAATTATACATAGATATTGAAATATAATTTCTTCCAAGATGAATCTCACACAATTCAAAAAATACTTTTCCGTTTGCAAATATTTTCTGCCTTGTTTTTGGTCCATTCATGATTTTAAAGACAGTATTTAAACACTGTTACAGAAAACTTTTTTTGCCTTTATTTAAAACCATGGCCCTTGATTCTCATTGAAATAACATTATGAAAATAAGAATGATAACATTTGAGTCATGATTAAGTTGTATTCACAATATAAGTGCCATGATCAATGGAGACATGTAAGAATAAAGCGATTGACAAGTCCAATATATTTCATTATATTAGGCGATTGAATTAATTCAGGATTAAGCTTCCAATCCCGTTGATTCTGAGTGTTTTTTAATTGACAATGTTTGATGACATGAAGAAATTGTCACCCATGCTCTAAAATCCAGTAGTTTCAATCTCTCATTGCAATGATTTAGCTCAGTGTCTTGGAGGAATATATCCCCGGCTCCATGCAATAGCATAGTAAGAGCCGGTAGTATATTGAACACATATATGCCAATATTGGACAAAAATTGATGACACTTATATCAAATTGGCAATGCCTGCTAAGAATTTCAAAAACTATGATTATATTATAAATAAACCATGAGCAAAGAAATGGGGCTTTCCCAAACTTTCCATAAACTATGTTTATATGACATAAAATAAATTGTCACCACTACATTCAAATCGATATCTGCTTGTAGAGATCAAGCCCAGATGTGCAACAGTGACTGCTCCATGTAAGCTGGGCATCGTAATAGCTCCAAAAAGATTGCAGATATTTGCTGACAAAGTTGAATGGAGATTGAATAAATCAGCTTGTCAAATGAACTCGTGAAATAAATCAAGCAAGTCCAGTTGCAACAATATCTTGTCACGGTCTTTGTAGGACATTGTAAAAGCCACTGTGACAGAAAAATGAGAGAGTAGTGATGTACATATATTTGTTATATTCTCTGGACAGCTTATGGACGACTTTGGATAAAATTATTTATCTATCACCGATGCATCAGTTGTCACTGATACTCTCTAGTCCAGTTGCGACAATATCTTGTCACAGGGATTTGTGCAGCAGCGACTGCTCCATGTAGGGCATAGTAAGAATGAGGAGTTAATTGTAGACAACTGCCTAAACTTAACAAAGATGGCTGGCTGATATATTGTAATTCATTCAGTATAATTGTCAATATCTTCTGCCAATTTTTATGAACCATGTCGGATGACATAAAATCAAATGTCACCAATATTCTTGAGTCCAGTTGCAACGATATCTTCTGAAAATTTTTAATGAACTATGTCGGATGACATCAAATCAATTGTCACCAATATTCTCGAGTCCAGTCGCGATGATATCTTGTTGCAGTGTTTTAGCCCTGTTGCGTAGCAGTGACCGCTCCATGTAGGGCATTGTTAGGGCCAACGGAAGATCAGAGGGGAGCAACTGAAGGAGGGTGTATGCATCTACTTCTTGCACCAAGTAACCAAGTACACCTGTAAACAAATAAATAACCAACGAGAGGGTGTTAGTCATGGAAACAATTACAATCATTAATCACTTTCATCATGATTATCATAATGACGATGATCGTCTGCATTTATTAAAATAACAAAATCCACAATCTGTTAGTAATATCAAATTTTAACCAATACTTTAATATACACAGGGGCTAAAATGACATTAAAAGATGTGGTTTAAATAAACTAAGATTAAATTTATTCCACTAATGAGAATTGGGTCCTTAGTGTTGAAATGTTACACCCTTTATTATTGCAGTTGGTTCAATCAACACATGGGAGGGGGGGGGGGGGCGAAAAAGGGCAGCATGTTGTGCCAAAATATTGTCTATTTCTTTCATCATTCCTATATTCTCTCACAGGGGTGAGAAAGGGGCAATAATCCACATTTAGTCCCCATTGTTGCTCTCCACCTAGGTATATAAATTGGTACCCAGAAGGGTAGCAATGCGGTTATAAGCACTGTGCGCCCCGGACAGATGACTTGCTGGGATACTTCCCAAGTGGAGTGAAAAGGTTAACTTGAAGTTCTAAATTGATTGCAGTATGTATCCATTCAATGGGGAAATAAGAATAATCTAAAGCACTATATCAAATGTAACTATTCATCATCAACATTATCATCATTATCAAATTCCTGGTGCTGAAGCTTCTTCTCCATACCTGACAGCATCTGCAGAGAGACTGCCTTCCTCGTCTCCATCCCATCTGTAGTCTTCTCCTCCAGACCTCGTACTAGATCGGCCAGGACGTGAGACCAAAGCTCCTCGTTGTGGCCGCAATGCTGGCTGGAAAAGTCCACAGCTATGCTCGGGTACTCGCGGATCACCAGGGACAGGGCAGACTGAATTTAAAGAAATCAAAGTTTGCAGTAATTATTACAAAGGTCAAAGGTAGGATAAATAATAACAAAAATTACAGAAGCAAACATTTTTCAACAACATGAGACCAATGCTTCTTGTTGGGCCCGCAATGCTGGCTGGAGAAGTCCACAGCTAGGGACAGGGCAGACTGAATTTAAAATAATCAAAGGTCACAGTAATTATTTCAAAATTTGAAGTTTTAAAAGTTAAAACAAAAAAAAAGATGAAAATTCAAAGGCCAAAGGAATAACCATAGGGCAAACCCATCTTGTTTTAAATTGCATCCAGATATATCAAAACTAATGGGCACAAGCAATGATTGTTTGGGTATGGTAATTTGAATTTGTTTCCTTGTCCTGTAAGCATAGTAGGTACATGACATTTTTACAAGTTTTTCGGAGCATGCAACGTTACAACTGGTCTTCAACTGTCATTTGTTTCAAACTTTTTGAAAAATGGGCTATAGAAATGAGGTTATTATTATTATTATGATTTACTTTCTGGTGAAAATGTGTTTTTTGAATGTTACCTTTGGGTCCAGTCTTGTTTGGCAGAGGAGCTGAAGTGAGCCCCTTCCCCTCCCCTCCTTCATGTCCTCCGTCTCCTCAATCACATATGTCGCAACTTCCTCAGTCAGGTGACCCGAACATAGGAGGCTCTGTAGGAAGAAAACAAAAGAGATTCCAAATATGCAATATATTTTAAATTGTATTACTAGTAATATACTCAAAAGGTTTGTTTTTCTGTTCATAATCACCATGAGCAACCTCACTAAAGCCATTTTTTTGGTCAACATTCATGTTTTCTGTCTCCTCAATCACATATGTCGCAACTTCCTCAGTCAGGTGACCCGAACATAGGAGGCTCTGTAGGAAGAAAACAAAAGGGATTCTAAACATGCAATTTGTTTTAGCTTTTATTAATACACTCAATAGGTTTGTTTTTCTGTACTTTTCATCTTTTCCGTGCTTTTTGTCAATAGCATTTAAGTTTTCTATCTCTGCAATAACATGCGGTGCAAATTCCTCAGTCAGGTGACCTAATTAACACAGGATACTCTGGAGAATTTTTTTTAAAAATCCATGAGAAATACCTCCATGTATTGCATTTGAACTTATTTTCATTTATTTACACTCAAAATTCCATTAAGTATTGTACACATTTAAGCTTACCAGAGAAATGAAGACTACTCATATCATCACCACAATAACCATCTTGGTGGAGGTCTGAGGTTAGATGACCGACCCTATACAACCCCTCTGCACTAAAACCACAACCACTACCACTACAACTCCTAATACTACTACTATTACCACTACTACTACTCCCTGGGGAGCATTCCAGCCAGGCTACCCACCTGCAGTCTCATGAGCACCTCATTGCAGCAGCAGCACGGGCATTTTCCTCCAGTTTTCGTTGGGATCTAAGGTTGGGTGACTGATCCGTACGACCCCTCGAAACCCCTATCCCATACCATTACTATTACTAATACTACTACTATTATCACTACTACCACTCCCTGGGGAGCATTCCAGCCTGCTACCCACCTGCAGTCTCATGAGCACCTCATTGCAGCAGTTTTGGTGGGTGTTTGTGGCTTGGTGACTGACCCGATATGATTCCTCTGCACTACTACCCCTACCCCATACCATTACTATTACTAATACTACTACTATTACCACTACTACCACTCCCTGATGAGCATTCTAGCCCTGATACCCACCTGCAGTCTCATCAGCACCTCATTGCAGCAGCAGCAGGGGCAGTTGCCCCCAGTTTTGGTGGGTGTTTGTGGCTTGGTGACTGACCCGATACAATCCCTCTGCACTACTACCTCTACCATTACTATTACGCTCAAAATTAGCATAGGCCCGATGGCCCGGGGCCACCAAAAAATGCTGTCGGACCAGTAAAAAATGCATATTTCAATGTTTGGTGGCCCGTCTGGGCCACACAAATTTTTAATTTAAAAAAAAAAAAACCCTGTAGTCATGTTTAGTCCTGTTTATGGCATGACAAGAGCTTGCTTTTAAATGTAGCATTCAGCAAGTTATACCCTTTTCTCACATACAAAATATTGGTTAGTTAAAAAGTTGCAAGTTAATTAAGCAAGTAACACTGCTGCTAATGAATATTGAGCAGCAGTACTCATTTTCTAACCAGTTGTTATAAAAAAAAATTCATATTAAAAATCGTTGTTAGTTATTTCAGTTATTTTGCGTATTTTGCATATCTAATGAGCATCATGAATATTCATATATGCTGCTCATGAATATTCATATATTACTACTCTGTTACTACCCAATAAATGTGCAATTTTTGTACTAACCACTATTTTTGTATGTGAGAAAATGTATATGTTGATGAATGCTAGACCAGTGGTATAAGCATTCCAACAGCACTAGTACACGGTGTCTACAAAAAAATTACAGGGTGTCTCCAAAAAACAAAAAAACAAAACATTTTCTTTTCAAATTTGCTATGAATCCCGTAAATTCAACATCATGTTTGAAGTTTGAACAGTGTGTTGTGAGTTGTCTCACTTGTCTGCCATATTCTTTACGAAGAATCCAATGTTTGTTTGATCAATAAAACACCACATCACCACAAAAGACATGACACACACACACACATTCATCCTAATTCATGTTTAATTCATCTTACAATGAAACAAAGGGGAATAAAAAATAAAAAGTATTGCCTAGTACCTTGAAACTATGAATATGGTTATTGTATACATTTTACTTTTGTTTTTCCTTATTTTTTCGGGCCAGTAGATTTGGGTTTCGGGCCACCAAATTTTGAAAAATACAAATTTTACTGGCCCAACCGGGCCACCAGCAAAAAAAGTTAATTTCGAGCATTGCTATTACTAATACTACTACCGCTCCCTGGGGAGCATTTCAGCCTGCTACCCACCTGCAGTCTCATCAGCACCTCATTCCAGCAGCAGCAGGGGCAATTTCCCCCAGTCTTGGTTGGTTTTTGAGGCTGGGTTACCAAGCTACTGTGGCCCCTCTGCACTAACCATACTAACACTACTACTACCACCACTCCCTGGGGAGCATTCTAGCCCTGATACCCACCTGCAGTCTCATGAGCACCTCATTGCAGCAGCAGCAGGGGCAGTTTCCCCCAGTCTTGGTGGGTGTTTGAGGCTGGGTGACTGACCCGATACAATCCCTCTGCACTTCTTACCCTACTACAACTACTTCTATTACTACTACCACTCCCTGGGGAGCATTCCAACCAGGCTACTTACCTGCAGTCTCATGAGCACCTCATTGCAGCAGCAGCAGGGGCAGTTTCTTCCAGTTTTCGTTGGGATCTAAGGTTGGGTGACTGACCCGATACGACCCCTCTGTACTTCTACCCCTACCACTACCACCACTACTACAACTACTTCTATTACTACTACAGCTCCCTGGGGAGCATTCCAACCAGGCTACCCACCTGCAGTCTCATGAGCACCTCACTGCAGCAGCAGCAGGGGCAGTTGCCCCCAGTCTTGGGGGGTGTCTGAGGTTGGGTTACCAAGTTACTGTGGCCCCTCTGCACTAACCATACTAATACTACTTCTACTACCACTCCCTGAGGAGCATTCTAGCCCTGATACCCACCTGCAGTCTCATGAGCACCTCATTGCAGCAGCAGCAGGGGCATTGTCCCCCAGTCTTGGTGGGTGTCTGAGGTTGGGTGACGGAGCCACTTCTCCCTCTCTGCAGCCTCCAGGACCTGGCCTTCTGCTCCAGGCCTGTGCATGTCTGCCTCAGAGAACCTACGGGCGAGGGGAGAATAGAAACGCAAATCATTATTACATAACATTTAAGATTTTGCATTTCCTATAGGGTACACCAGGTTCCAGTAGTTAATGGGTTAAGGGACTTCATCTCATCTGGGACAATTTGATTTTTTAAATCTCACACATTTCTCGCAAAGTAATGACAGGTTTTAATTTGTTCTGATATGTGTGACAGTCACTGTATCGTTTGCAATTGCTATCAATCATTTTACAAAAATCAAATTTTCCTAATTACAAAACAATTTCACTAGATTAAACATGCCAAAATATTTGAGGGATCAATATTTCTTTACAAATTCATGAAACAAGCAGAAGAAAATTCATGTACAAAACCTATGGGGAGTTCCTCTCTATTCCTCTCATTCTCCTTATTCTGTTAACCTTGTTTCATTCGAGACTCTAAAATCTCTCTTTGTACAAAGCCCATCCGGTTCTCGTAAGCGACAGGTTAATAATAACTAAATCTGGCCTGGAAGTCCTCCTAAAGACAATTTGACATTTGTAGACTGATTTTTACCTTGGAAAGGAGGGACATTGTTGAGCCAGTTGAATCTTCCTGCAAAACACCCATCACCTTGTGGCTGCAAAAAAAACCCACAAAATAATAATATTAATTAATAACTATGATAATGGCGGCTACTTAGCACATGTTCTGTCTTTCGATGTTCCCAGTGCATCATTATTATTACCCCGGTCATAGGATACATGCTGGTAAGACACAGGTAAGATTGTAGCTATTTGATGACAAATGGTTCTGAAAATGTGATCACTGGCGTAGATCTGAGGAGAGTTCTCTTGTTCAGGGGGATGAATGAATAGATCAAAAGATATCACTGTAATACAGATTACAGATTACGGGACCAGTGATTATGATAATGATATATATTTTGCATATACTGTATGTATACTTAGCTCAGTGACCTCTAACCTTTGACATTACTGAAAAGTGAGAATTCACTTTTGAAAATGCTTACCACATGTGCGTGTGTCCGTCTGCAAGCTCTGGATGAGCTCATCATGGACGGTTCATCTGATTGTAGCAACTGGGACAGGTAGATGGGAACTATCTCTTGCTGAAAAATCAAACAAACAAATGGTCATAATTGTATTAGGTGAAATATTATATACACGGAGAAACTAAGGAATAACTGAATTACTGCGAGGAGAATCGGGACATTGTCTGTGGGAATACTCAGGTCTAATCATCCCCTGACATACATGTGTACATTGGCATCTAAGGACCTACAGAGTAGAAGGCCCATCTTCTATCTAACCAAGAAACTGAGATAGACCCAAGGTACAGTCACCCATGTATAGTGACTACCTTAGTGAGTCAAGTGGCCAATATTGACAGGTGGCCTCTGTGAACAGGTTCCATATGTGACCTTACACCACAAAACGACCAATAAGTCGGGGAAAATCATTATTCTGATTTTCACATGATAATACAGTAGACTTCATTACCTTTAAAATGGTATATAATTTGTCATATTCAGACAAGGCAAACCCTCTGAAAATTAGCGCCAAAGATTTGGAAAATGGCTGAAGCAGTTTTAAAACACAGGAGAAATGAGCCACTTCAATGATTGTCGTCCATTCAAGTGCTGTATATCTGATAATTTTATTCAATGAAAAAATATATTTAAAAAAAATTTCTGACGATCAAAATTTCACAGAAGGCAGATTAGGTTACCTTCATTCAGAAAATACAACAATCCTAAATTTCATATTTTAAACCAAATTTGATATTTTAGCTAATAACAGAGAGACTATCTGAGCGACATAACGGTCGTTTTGTGATGTAAGGTCACATATTGTTGTTTTTCTCTGCAGGGGATGTGGCCACTATAGGCAGTTGGGCTTCTAAGACAGGTTTGACTGCATACTATTTGCTAATTCATAATTGAATATATCACCAATAGTATAAATGGAAGTTTAAGAGAGGTTCAAGTAGGATATTTGTCTATATATTATGTTAAATTCAAACATATATGCAACTAAGCGACTAACCAGAAATATAATCAAGTAAATGAAGACGAGCAAAGAAAAATCCTTGTGGAGCCTGATTTTCTTTGCTCCTTTTACTTTATAAATTTGTGCTTACTCAATCAGTTTTTTATGGAAGTTTAAAACTACTTACCATAGCATCTGGGAAGAGGTGTTGCCAATTTGCGTCACACATGACCGACTCAACAAGTCGTGTGAGCAGAGGACAATTGCCACTTGCTCTAGCATGCAGCGCCTAAAATGAAGAAAAATATATAAATAACAATGATATTAATAATATCATGATAATTATAGCTGTTATCAACTATATTGATGATACTGCTAATAATGATAATATAATAATGATCATAATGATAATATTGATCCATAGAACATCATTTGATGTTGATTTTTCTTTTCTTATAATGAAATATCCATGCCTGGGATGCCAATTAGTAGTAAATATATACTTGCATATACATCTTGGCATGCTGAAGGTGGCACAACATTTCCTATTAGTGCTAGGGTAAGACAACATCTTTCGTGGTTTATGAACAATTAACAGCGGAGAAATTCATCTGAAAAACATCTTGAGCAAGGTTCTTCAAGATGGTGGTGTCATGTTAATGGCCCGGTCAGATATCAACGGATAGCGGAAACGAATGCCCAACGAACAGAAAATTTGCGAAATGAAATTATCCGGTGATGAAAGTCGTCTCCATTGCTTTATGTACAAAACATAGAACAACGTACATCAACGGACAAGGAACGGACAAGAAACGCATACGAATGGAGACGAACGGATGGAAAATTTAGCTCTCCGTTGATATGTGACCATTAAGGGGTAGTTTAGTTTTGGTAGAGAGGGCGCTGCACATCACAATTTTTTGTGAGGTAATGAAAAACTGAGTGTCGAATTTGAGAGAACACTTTATTTTGTCAAAATCGACCCAGAAACGGCTAAAATATCTCTGAGCCTATAATTATTTGGGGCCTATAATTATTTGGGGCCCAAATAATTAGGTGATTTTTTTTCAAAATTTAAAAAATGCATGCACTTTTTCAAAAATTTTCAAAAGCGTTTTTTAAATAGTTGTTGATGATCTCTCTATTTAATCATTATTTCAATAAAACATCACATACATAATTTTGTATGAAAAATGGTTGAAACTAAAGCCTTGTTAGAAAGCGCCCTCTTGTGTTTTAATGGCTCTTTTTGAATGATAACAGGCTTTTTATTTAGTCATTTGTAATTTTGTATACCTTTCGAGCATGGTGGAGTTATAACTATTAGTTTATAATGTTACTGTCCAGGTTTGGTTACTAAAGTCCAGCCTTACCAAAACTGTACTACCCCTTTAAAGGTAGTCATGCATGGGGATATACAGGGCACTGTTTGAAATGTTATACAGTGATTTGAACCGTGTAAAACATGCCAGGTAGGAAACTGTATGTATATTATAAATATACCTTCAAGACGGCGGTGGCTTGTTTGAGGGTCATCAACTCGTTGCCTAGGAGACTGAGCAGAACTGCAACCATACTATCCGTGGATTCTTTGCACAGCAACTGAAAATTTGTATAAAATATTACAATTAGCACAGGAAATGTTAATATCTTAAATCCAATGAGTTAATTTATCTGAAACTTGACAGTTGATTATTCATTGTCCATGCTACACTACAATCATACTGTCCATGGATTATTTGCACAATTTGATCAAAATATTAAGATTATGATATTCGAATAAATCAAATTAATTGATTTATCTGCTTAGAATCAAATTGTTTCTTTAGTTTTTAATAATCTAGGAGCAGAACTAAAGGTATACAACCAAACTTTTCATGGATTACTTGCATATAGCAACTGTGAAATATTAGATCAAAATATTACATTTAGCACAGGAACTTACAATCTTCAAATCAAATTAAATGAATACTTTGAATTAAAATGTTTCTTTAGTATTTAATTTCTTAGGAGACTAAGCAGAACTACAATCATATTGTCCATGGATTACTTGCACAGTATTCATTTTTAGATTTCTAGAAGACTGAGCAAAACTACAACCGCACTGTCCATGGGTTTCTTGCACATCAGCTGTGTAAAATTGGATCAAAATTACCCTCAGCCAAGGAAATTATAATATTCAATCAAATTAATTGATATATCTGCTGAACTGCGTTACAGGTTTGGTAAAAATGAAAATCGTGTCAGAGTTAGTTATTAATTTTCTAGGAGACTGAGCAGAACTATCCCATCATGATGTCCATAGATTGCTGTAATAGCCAATAGCTAAAAAAAATCAAAGAAGCTTTCAGAATGATATTTAAAGCTAATATTGAATTATTTGCAGTAGAATTTCATAGACAAAATAAGATTTGAAAGCATTATTTACTGAGGCAATAGGACAAAACAAAAACTACTAAAAACTTTGTTCCATTGATATTCCTTAACCTGTTCAGGATGAATTGATTTTGGTATAACACGCATTCTCCATAGACTCAAGCCTGAATTTTTTCGGGACCAGTCCTGAACGCGTTAAATATCCTTTACCATGTAACATTATAAATGCGAGCCACACTTACTCTTGCAAAGTCAGTCAGTTGCTTGTCTTCGTTCAAGATAAGATCAGCGTAGTCTGGAATAAGGTGAATGACCTCGTCAGGGGTCAAACAGGAGGTCGCGAACTTTGCCTGCTCAATCTCACCCAGCTCCAAGTTGATCATGATCATCGCAATATTATCATTGTTAGACCACCTAGGTAAACAGAAAAAGATATTACAAACAATAACTAAATATTCTATTGTATTGTATTCAAATCAAATATGCTACATATTCTTTATATAATTATTCTCCAAATAAGTCAAGCAAGAGGAATCATATCCTGCTAGTTCTTTGAACTGATGTAACTTACGCGACAAGAGGCTGCGGACTTTGCCTGCTCCATCTCACCTCACTCCAGGGGGGTGTTTCACAAAGATTATAAGTTGAACTTAACTCTAAGTTGGACCTTACATTTATGGAAAGCCATGTGTAGCCTTGGAATAAAACATATTCAACAGCAAGAATGGAAGAATTTTAGACATTCATACATTTTATATCACATCAAGAACATAAGCTCTCCTTGATAATAGAAAATACTTTCATTCTTGCTCTTGAATATATTTTTTCAACAACTGTTCAACGAATCTAACAGCTTTCCATAATTTTAAAGTCCAACTTAGAGTTAAGTTCAACTTGGGATCTTTGCGTAATCAGGATCATTGCAATGTTGTCATGGGAAGACCACCTAGGACTCTAGGAGGGTGAACATATTACTAACTAGATGGATCTTCGACTGCGTGCAGTCGAAAATGATGCCTCCGCCATTACGCGATTTATATCAAGCCCAAATCAACCTGTACTTTGAATTGATTCTGTCAACTCAATTTTGATGATCACAAGCTATTTTTGCATATATAAAGAGGTCTGTGACCTTTGACCTTTGACCACATGACCCCAAAATCTAATCAGATCATCGGCCCCCCAAGATACATACATGTACCAAGTTTGGTCAGAATCCGTCAATCCGTTCTTGAGATAACGCGATCACAAGCTATTTTTGCATATATAATGAGCTCTGTGACCTTTGACCTTATGACCCCAAAATCTAATCAGATCATCGGCCACCCAAGATACATACATGTACCAAGCTTGGTCAGAATCCGTCAATCCGTTCTTGAGATAACGTGATCACAAGCTATTTTTGCATATATAATGAGCTCTGTGACCTTTGACCTTTGACCTCATGACACCAAAATCTAATCAGATCATCGGCCCCTCAAGATACATACATGTACCAAGTTTGGTCAGAATCCGTCAATCCGTTCTTGAGATAACGCGATCACGAGCTGTTTTTGCATATATAATGAGCTCTGTGACTTTTGACCTTTGACCCCATGACCCCAAAATCTAATCAGATCATCGGCCCCTCAAGATACATACATGTACCTAGTTTGGTCAGAATCCGTCAATCCGTTCTTGAGATAATGCGATCACGAGCTGTTTTTGCATATATAATGAGCTCTGTGACCTTTGACCTTTGACCTCATGACCCCAAAATCTAATCAGATCATCGGCCCCCCAAGATACATACATGACCCAAGTTTGGTGAAAATCCGTCAATCGGTTCTCGCGATCACGAGAACGGGACGTACGTACGTACGGACGTACGTACGGACGTACGGACGGACGGACGGACGGACAACCCGAAAACATAATGCCTCCGGCTACTTCGTTGCGGAGGCATAAAAATAAACTTTGAAATACCTCAAAGATTATTTTATTAGACAAGAGAGTGAGCTAAGGGTTGAGCAATAGGTAGTGCCTGCTCAATCTCACCCAGATCCAGGTTGATTAGGATCCTGGCAATGTTGTCATTGGAAGACCACCTAGGAAATTGACATTTTACCCCAAATTCAAAACAACTTTTGTAAAACCACACATTTTTACACATTTATTCACTCAAAATATGGTTTCTGTTGACAGATGCGACATCAATACTTTTAGAAAATATGTTGAAACTGAACATTATTTGTTCTGTTAATTCTAATTGAAAATATTGAGCAAGATTCTTACTCTTATGAATTCTGTGACTGTTTCCTCAGATCTTTGAACTTTCGTGTCAGGTTGGCTGTGCTCTTTCTCAGTCAAATTATATTTGAATGTGTCAAAATGTCTTCAGTTATATATAAAACGTTAGCTTCTAACTTACTCATATGAATTCTGCGACTGCTTCTTCAGATCTTGAAGAATATCCAACTTCTTCTGTGAACTGAGATGACCTTTGAACTTTCGCGAGAGGAAGAGCTCCGAACAACGAGAAGGATTCAGGTGGCAGTAGACATCGATGATGCGTTCAGCAATGGCCTAAAAAAAAAAATTTTAAAAGGGAGTTTTAAACAGGAATTAAGTTACAATTTAATAACGTCCTACCCATGGCAAATTGAAAATAAGGTAGCGCCTTTTTCCTGTTCTGTATTAGGCCACATGTCTACTAAAGTCAGCTGAAAGATTTTTTTTTTTTGGTGGTGTTTTTATTGAACAATAAATAATAAATAACATATGTACAACAAATGTATTGAACATAATTAAAACAGAACAAAATAAAAAGGTGCGGTCACTGAAACAGATACAGTATCATAGTACTGTGTGCTGACCCGCGGGTATCGGGTATTGCAGTAATACCAATAAAGTAAGTGAGTGACCCCTCGGGAGGTGTCGGTGGAGATCCCGCGGGCCAGGCTACAACAATGTATTAAATGCGTATAACATGTACAATACATTAAATGTACTGGATCAAAGAACAGAATTTTTGAATGAGTACTCTAATCCTGGCTTACTGGAAACATACAAATTCTAACATCATAAATCAAATACAAACTTTTGAAAATGTTGTCTAATCTTATCCTTTTTGAGAGCAATCAGGTATTCTGATTTATATTTTAACTTAAAAAAAAAAAGAAAGAAGAAATTGAAATTTGTGTTTCTCCTTGCTAAATTTACAACGATAAACCATTTTAAAGTCTTTGGTATGACCCGGTCAAGGATTGAACCCAGGACGTCTCAATGCTAAGCCACCCTGCCCAGTTAGGCAGGATTATGTGTAGGAAAATACCATCAATTTTGTTAAGCTCGAGATTACAGTGAACATCAACAAGCTTTCTGTGTCAATCACAGAAAGCTTCCTCCTATTTTTGCTTATGCTGCATTATTATAATATATTTTGAGTGTTCTATACAATTGCATTGTATGTGTATGCACTAATGAGTCTACCCTGTTCAAAAACACAAAATCAATCAATAGATAAATGCATACAAAATGAATAAATAAATCATTGATCTGCTTACCTCATCAATTTCCTGATTTTCAAATTCCTCCTCAGATAGCCTGAAATCCAAGACAGATGCTATGCCAGGACCAAGAGTCATATCCTGTAGAGAATTGCAGAGTGATTCGTTTACATGCAGTGACAAAAACATGGGTGCCCAGCCAAGCCCACAAAAATGAAAAACCTTGAAAAATCACAAGATAATTATTATTTTGCCTTATCCCACACAACACTGTGAGAGCACCTGTACATATTGCAAGATTATGCTTAACATAATTATAAAGCGTGCTGCTGGTTAATAGTATAAAAAAGAAGCATACAATATATATATTACTTCATGAACATTGTGTATTATAATTAAAGGGATAGTTGAGTTCTGGTAAGGAGAGTACAGTTTTAGTGAAACTGAATTTTAGTAACCAAAACCTGCATCATTACATACAAACTAATAGTTATAACTAGAAAGGATCACAAAATTACAAATGACGTAGTAAAGATCATGTTATCATTCAAAAAGAGCCGTTAAAACGTAAGAGGGCGCTCTCTAAACACTCATCGGTTTCAAGCATTTTGAATAAAATATTGTGCATGTGATGCTTTGTTGAAATAGTGATTAGATAGAGAAATAACCAACAACTATTTAAATACCGATTTTGTAACTTTTTTGAAAAGAGGAAGCATTTTTTTGAATTTTTAACGGCTGGTTCAAAATTCTCTAATAAACCCGGGCCCCGGGTTTATTACAAATTGTTATATTTATGGATATTTCAGCCGTTTCTGAACCGATTTTGATCAAACAAAGATGATTTTATTGTTTAAATATTATGCTCTTTCAAATTTTACACTCAGTTTTTCATTACCTCACAAACCAATTAAGTAGTCTAGCGCCCTCTCTACCAAAACTCAACTTTCCCTTTAAGCTAGAAGATATTTCTTTAAAGTACCTACGCGAAGAATATTACCATGATGGCAATTATAAATAATAAGAGAACTATGGGCTTAAATATTATTATTATATAAGTTATAAGTCCTATGTGCTTCAGCGATCCAACTGAACAGGCAATTAGAAAACCCAACACAGGATCGATACTAAATGCTCTTCGGACCAAAAATACAGGATCGTTCTAGTGACGTAAATGGTGGGGCAGATCAAGTGTTAGCAGACGATGTCTCATTGAAAATGTACATTGCAGAAGTGCACTCATTTTGTCCTTTTTATGTTTATCGTTACGAACTCAGACCATAAATTAAGTGCATCCTTTCCATACAAAGATTGTCACAAACAACCATTGCAAGCAAACCTATGCTTACCCGACATAGCAGCAGTTATAATTACCTCTGCTATGTAAGGTTGATCAAGTGGGCCTGTAAGTGATTCAAGGATTTATTGTAGAGGTTTCTCACACATCCGCAGATACAGAAGAGTTCAAGAACTTGCCACAAACAACCATATCAAGCTTACCCGACATAGCAACAACTATAATTACCTCTACTATGTAAGGTTGATCAAGTGGGCCTGTAAGTGATTCCAGGATTTATTGTAGAGGTTTCTCACACATCCACAGATACGGAAGAGTTAAAGAACTGGCCACAAACAACCATATCAAGCTTACCCGACATAGCAACAACTATAATTACCTCTGTTATGTAAGGTTGATCAAGCGGGCCCGTAAGTGACTCCAGGATTCCTTGTAGAGATTTCTCACACATCCTCAGGTATGGCAGAGTCAAAGGCCACTCTGCGGAAGTACTTCTACAGAAACAACAACAAATATAAATTCAATATGGCAAACAAAATAATAAAACAAATGATTTGATTTTACCGTCTCAACTTTGACTTCAGTCAAACCCGTCTTAGTGCCCAACTGTTTATAACAGCAAACCTGCCTATAGTGGAATCAAAAGTGATCCCCTGCAGGGAAAAACAGTATTTTGGAACCCATCTATAGTGGTCAGCTGTCTTTTGTGGCCACTATTCTTGTTTCCCTTGGGTGGTCACTGTAATGACATGATGTTGATCATGCTCATTAATAGAGTTAGTCAGTTTGATACTAGCACTTTAGATTTTAGCACAATAGATTCATGTTTACTCTTCCGTGTACTTATTATTATCACGCATATTTAGCACACTCACATGTACTTGTAATGTGTACACACAGTACGTGCACAGTGATTATGGCAATACATTTCACACGATCACGGATTCGAACGTGTGCATTATGGAGTCGGAAACGGAGAGCCTGTCTATGTTCGCTATCACTTAATAAAGTTCAATCTAACCTCAAAGTACGAAGAGTCTATCAATCTACTTATTCATTCCTAGTAGTAACACTTCAAGACTTTCTTCGACAGTCACCATAAACAGGTTTAACTGTATTGTATAAATGTATCCACTAACAAAATTGTATGGCACAATTGTATGTTAAACAAACTGCAAAGAAAAAAACAAGAAAATGAACTTTGAACTTCTAATTCAACAAACCTGGCGTATATGTTTCCAAGAAGGGCACTGGTCTCACGATACAAACTGGCCATCTCCGGACAATCGTCCATCTCTCCTCCTTGACCACTTCCTTGACCGGCGCCACCATCATTATTGCCACCGTTGCTGTGGCCGCAGCACTGTAGAAGCTTAGCTCGGGCCATCAGGTGGGCTTCCGTTATAACATGTTGGTAGGCTGTCGGGCTGGCCTGCCTGAAGCTAGCAGCCATTTCTATCATGTCGGCATGGATGTCAGCCACGGGAGCTTTTTGCAGGACATACACACTCCAGTCACTGAAAATAAATAAATTATACATTTTTCATGTATTTTCATCACAATACTAGTAGAGCTGGATAAAATAATAAAATGTCTGATCATGTCAGCATGAACATAAGCTTACAAGGGCTTTTTGTATGTTCTTGAGGACAATATACATGATGCAATAATTCACAATTTGAGGGGGAAAGTAAACATATATAAGGCCCGGCGCAGACAGGGCCGACTCAACCCGATCCGACTGGTTTTCAGCCTGATTAACTCAGTATCATGCGCTGCCTCAGGACTCTGGTTTTGTCAGTCAAGAGCCATTTAAAGGTAATTCGAGGCCGATGCAACATGTTGGATCGGCTCCGACTGAGCGAAACTGTCTCTAGCCTGACTGAAAACCAGTCAGATCGGGTCGAGTCGGCTCTGTCTGCGCCAGGCTTAAGGATCCAAATGAAATGGCATAATTGTTGTAACCTATTTCAAAACTTATTCCAAAAACATTTGATAAAATTAACTCCAATCAGGAAAAAGATTTAAATGTATTGGGGGGGGGGGGGGGGGGGTGGGTCATGAAAAATAGCACTCTAAAATCTGTTTGGCATTTAACTCAATGGAAATTCACTGAGGGCCCTTTTAGCATAAAAGGGTTTAAATGGCTCTGAGCCTGTTAAGTTTTTGTCCACTTATGCAGGTGTCATTTGTATGGCGCACCTCTAGACCCCCGGGAAAGGTGCGTCATTGTACCGATATGCGTCACCCTTTTATGAACCATGATGCACCCTCCATCAGAAAAGGTGACTCACCATTAGGAAACATTGACGCATATTTAAGCCACAATTTCATGAAAATGACGGTCCTATTGACGAACCTTGTGACACACCCATGGTAAAGTGACTGACTATGATGCACACATGGGTCAGTGTTGTGACTGACCTTTTGCTTCCATGACGATACTGTGCGACATCAATATGGGAGTACATGACGCATCCATGATGCACTTTTCCCGGGGGTCAAGAGGTGCGTCATACAAATGACACCTGCATTATTCCTCAGCATTGTCCTTTTTTATCTTTCAAAAGATGTTAATTTGACTCACCTGTCCAGATTATCCCCTCCACTCAGTGCCTTGCACATGAGGATCACATGATTGTCACATGACACAACCATCTGCACACTGAGGAACGGCCGCAGACCGACCAGGCAAATGTCTGTAGTAGGATCAGGACAGGCCTGTAGGATAAAAAGGTACCATTGTTATTACATCTGTGTGTCATTATTATGTAAATAAAAATGAGCAAACAAAATTGGGTTTCCCTGGGATACGAACCCAAGACCTCCTGAGTGCTACACCGTGCCCTTACCAACTGAGCTAGAAAGCTCCTCTGTTAGTTGCTCGTCCCTGGAATCCTTTTCATTATTATATGTAGGTAGACAAAATAGTCAAAACTCCTCCCGTGCCTTCCACTAGTGCGGCTACTGCTGCATGATGAAAGCTACTAGTCCAATGAGAGACCAACAGAGACTTCTACTACAACTACTATTACAAAATGAGACAAAATGATGTTGAGAGTATTACATTAGCTCTGTCATCAAATTTTTCAGTCATGTGAATGATAGTTGTGGCTATGCAGTGAAAGTAGGTTTCTAGTTAAATCTAGTAGACTGGACAATACAGCATAAAGACTCTTCTTTTACTTCAACTGCTTCATGTTTAACATACTACTACTACTTTATAATAATAATACAGGAATTTTGTAATGCGCCTATTCCATCTTTTACAAGATACTAAATTATAAAACTATCTATACACTACAATAAGTATACATGTATACATGAGTATTATAAATACATAAGTTATGGGCAAATTAATATATTAGACGAAGAGTTATTGAAAGGCGAATTGAAAGAGATGCGTTTACTTCTATCTTTAAAAAAATCATTACTTATAAAGAACAAGACAAAATAAGGAATAAGAACAAAACTAATGATAATCTCACATTAGCTTTGTCATCAAAGGTCTCCGTTCTGTGAATAGCTGCAGCTGCTACGCGGTGGGAGTAGGTCTCAAGTCCACTGGATGATACAGCATACAGGAAGTCTTCCCCAGCCTGTATTAAAGAGCATCAATTGAGTATTGATAATACATATTTACAGCTCTAGGGAAAATTTCAATGAGCCTCTATTAAAGTGCTATTATTATTACCAGAAATAAATAACAACAAAATAATTACAGAGTGATAGAACTATCATATATGGATACTTTTATGTTTACAAAGTTACATACAAAAGTTAAGAAACTAACACTAACTTGTAAAACAATAGCTGTATATGATAACAAGAGTCTGGATAGAAACAGGTTGGTCCTTGTCTGAATTTGTTATAAACATTTGAAGATGCAGTAGACTGGAATTGTGAGCAATACATGTAGAAATGTGTTGCAATATTCTGCACTATTTTTTTCTGATGTTATAACATTTCCCCCTATAGAAAAAGGGCTAATTTTGGATCACACTGATTTTTCATATATTTTGTACCTGAAGTGAAATGGCCTCCCCTGTGTAGAGATAGGATGATAGAGGGCGCACCTGCCCCATGATGTCATACACGAGACCCTGCTTGGGGGTGCTGAGAAGGCAGCACATGCCGAGCAGTGTGTGGTTCCTTGTCGATTCCGACGAAGATGAGGGTGATGACGATGATGATGATGCTGAAGGACGGAACATTTTCACAATATGATGAAGTGAAGCGGTCTAAATAAGTTTGATAATGGTCAGTAAAATGTTATTAAATAGTATGAGTTGTTGGAGTTACCCTTCCAACAAAAATCCCAAGTCTTTACTTTCTACAAAATTGACAATAATGGGTTAAGGCATATTTTATTTACAATTAAATTTGCCTCCCAGTACACCACATTATGTCAGCCATTAAGTAGGGCTCCAGTGATCTTTTTGCTTGTGGCCCTTTCAGTCACTTTCAGGCAAAGCATTATAATTTCCCCACAATTTTTAGTGACCCGCAGCAAAAAACATATACAGGCCCTTGAACATTTCACTTTCTTTATCAATCCAGACTGTGATTATGCATGAGGCTTGCCATGGAAGAATACAACATTTTCTCATCTTGACATTGACAGTTTGACTAGATCTATTAGTCTGATCGGGACACCAACAATTTTACTGGCCCAGAGCTAGCGGGCCAGTGTAGGTGTCCAAATGTCAAGCCCTGCTTTATGGCTTACCATTAGAATATGTTGGCATGAGTTGAGCTGTTGTGAGGCTTGCTCCGTTGCTTGGGAATCTACAGTACAGGAGGTGTATATACGATGGCACCTTTTCTGCCTGGGATCTGCAATTAAAAACAAAATTGAGTTTTATTTCACAATGATATGGTTATTAATTGGTTAATTGATTTTTAAGTATTGAATCAAAATTATTTTTAACTAAAATAAAATAAATTTTTCTTATTTAACCATGATCAGTACCTTTTGAAAATATCCATTTTAAGCTTACGTACAAATTTGTGCTTACATGATAGATAATAGTATGAGTTGTTCGCATTGACCTTCATACATACATGTCATATCATACATGTATTACAGCAAATGTGAAACATGTATTCATTTTACGTGCTCTGTGTCAATTTCAGTGACATTATTACCTTTTGCCTGACTTGGTCTTCTCTCCATGTCTGACTCTGAACGGTGCGATACCAGGAATGCTGCTGACCGGTCCAAGAACTTCTGCCGGACCGTCCTTCTGCTTTTTGCAGTCTTCATCCTGGATGCTCTGCAGAACAATCTGATTTCTCGCAATGTTTTCAGAAGGGTCAAAGCTGGCCCTGGTCTTTCCCTGAGAGCCCAGTTTCCAGTCAACAAAATGGGCATCCTGCACGAAGCATGTATCCTCATGTACTGCAGTATCTCCTTCATCAGATCTGGCAGTTTCCAACACGGTTGTGGGTGTGCGGGACTGAGAGCTTTTAACTGGGGTGGACGGATCAGAGTTGCTGCTGGCAGGAGCAGCATCATGGAGGGGAGGGCAGGAAATACGGAACTTTTGCCCGTTGATCAATAAGACATGTGCTTCTTGAGCCGACGTAATGGCGAGATGAGCTCCGTGAATGTCCGCGTTGATCACCTGGAAGCCGTCAATGACTATATCCATGAAGTGATGGAAATCGTGGGAGGGGGATTTTCTTCCTCCTCCTCCTCCTCCAACAAGTTGAAAGATGCTGACCATTCCCTCCATGCCAGCAACCAGGTTGCCATTGTGGCTGCAACACCCAACGCACTCCACAGGCCGTTTAGTCTGCACTTCCACGACTTCCAGGCACGGCCCCTGGCCCTTTGGCCTAGGACGTGCTGATTTGACGGGGGACTGCGCTGAGCCGGCGATTCGTGCCTTGGTCACGTTCTCCTCTCCTCCTTGCTGGCTCCAGTTGAAGTAGACTCTTAAGTGGACGTGGTTTCCATCCTCCTTCTCAAGCGTGGCGATGTAGTTACCTGAAATTCAGACGTATATTTATTAAAGGGGTAGTTTAGTACAATATATTTAGTACTGAACTAATTATGCACATTTCTTTAATATCTTATCCACTTGTGTGTGTGTGTGTGTGTGTTTTTGTTTTTGTTTTTGTTTTGTTTTTGAGGGGGGGGGGGATTTCAAATATTAAATCACATTCATATTGATGCCCTGTATGTGTTAAACCTTATTAAACCTGGATCATCAAGCAGGGGTAGGTTTTTCTTTACCCTGGGGTTAAATTTTAATTTATGGTTCAGATTATTTACATTTTTCTAGAAAAATCCTTGCTACCATTTGTGACCTCACACCACAAAACGACCAATAAGTCGGGGAAAATGATTGTGCTCATTTTTACATGACAGTGAAGTAGAAGTCAATACCTTTCAAATGGTATATAATTTGTCATATTTGAACTAAGCGAACCCTCTCAAAATGAGCAGCCAAGCTTTGGAACATGGCTGAATCAGTTTTAAAGTTAGGGAGAAAATGGGCCATTTCAAAGATCAGCGTCCATTCAAGCACTGTAATCTGATCATATTTATTTGATTAAAAATCATATTTAAACATGATTTCTGACGCTCAAAATTTCACAAAAGGTAGATTATGATACCCTCATTCAGGAAATACCAAAATCCTGAATTTCATATTTTAAACAAAATTTGCCTATTTCAGCTAATAACAGACAAACTACCACGGCGACATAACGGTCGTTTTGTGGTGTAAGGTCACATTTAACATTTTGACTGACTCATGAATAGGAGTTTTAATTCATGAAGTTCTGACTCTGCAGATTTCCCCAATAACTGAAACAGACAAATCATGTATAGGAGGTTAAACCCCAATTACCTGGTGCATTAAAAGTTCCTTTGGAGACCAGTCCCACCGTCTTCAGAGTGTTGATGAGGGTGCTCTGTGCACCATCGAGGCGATAAATCTCAATCGTCTGCTGCAACGTCGCTACAAACAGGTACTGCCCGGCTGCAAACACGACGAGAGGCTCGTGGCTTGGGCTCACCACAGTCTGCGATTTGAAGTGGTGACAGGAGAGGACTTGAACCATGATGCCACTTTTTGATGGCCAACCTGACTGACCTCCGTAGGTATCACTGATCACTAGATGTTAGTGTGAATGCCCGTGGTGTTGAGCATTTCCTTAGAGAACAGGAAAATGCAGACAAATTATGTTGTGTTTATTTTAGCATTAATGGTTGGTAAGTTTACAATATTTTACATTTATGAGTCTTATAATCTACAGTACGTAAATATGAACGTCAGTGTTGCGCAGCGATAATCATTAGTGCATCGCATGGTGCATGGGCCCTGGTTAATTTACATTACATTTAGTGTTATTGTGTAATTAAATTAAAGGGAAAGTTTCCCCATCATTTATTTACCTTTGATTAAGTCTCTACATATTAAAACATAATCTCATGCAAATATGTCCAATGTTTGCCCTGTGAACAAAGGAGGAGCTTCATTCAAAGTCACTCGCTGTATGGGCTACCTACCATTCATCGCGTATAGCGCAGCCGTAGAGGCTGCTATTATTTTTTTTAAACCCGGATTTTGAATTGTTTGCGCTGAAATGCTACGTCAAACCCGAACAAACAAGCTCGGCCTATGTTTGTTACCCTCTCGCAGCTCACAGGGTTTGTGCACAAACACAAGGCAAAACGTGAGCCAACAAAAAGAGTAGTTCGGGGTTGACGTCACATTTTATAGCGATCCGAGTTTCATAAACATCAATGGCAGCCTCCATCGATGTACGCAATAGGCCCCTACAGCGAGTGACTTTGAATGATGCTCATCCCTTGCACAAAGGGCCAATGTTGGTCATATTTGCATGAAATTCTGTTTTAATGTGTAGACTGTAGAGAACATAATCAAAGGTAAATATATGTTGGGGAAATTTTCCCTTTAAGTTTAGTACATGAGTTACATTTTTAATACTAAACATTTTAAACACTAAAGTCTAAACAACAAACACAAAATGACTACTGGTACAGTACTTAGTTATATTTATATCTCCACCAACAATAACCTAACCAGGCGCCGTACGTAGTACGGCGCCTGGCATACTGAGGTGTGTATACCGTGATGGTAACACTTGATAGGCTTTAACGGCAAACACACTTGTAAAAAAAATATATATATCATACTTTAAATAACATATCTCGGTTCATACTTACGAATTATGTTATGCATGGACATCAATGATCCAAATTGCAAAACGTCTGATGCTCCATT
Organism: Echinarachnius parma; assembly: GCA_037951105.1. Taxonomy (NCBI): domain Eukaryota; kingdom Metazoa; phylum Echinodermata; class Echinoidea; order Clypeasteroida; family Echinarachniidae; genus Echinarachnius; species Echinarachnius parma. Next base: position 98,185 of record JBAMJV010002001.1, on the reverse strand, counting down.
CGTTTGATTTATCCTGAAATTTACTATAAAACTGGCAAGATTACAGAAGTGACGAAAATGGTATCCGAATTTGTTCGCTGCATGCAATATCAGGTGATCAAAAACTTGTCGGCAATGCACCCCTGTACAAAGTACATGTGAGTACGGTACATACAGTCCCTGGCTTATTGTAATATCAACCGATCGCCCCGCGCATGCGCTATGCATTGCCGACGAGTTTTCGGTCACCTGACATTGCATGCAGCGAACAAAGACGAAGGAAATAACAGTCATCATCATCATCATCATCAATTTGAGGTAAGTTATCATTCTTTTGCAACAAATTAAATAGCATGCAAGGTAGGTTGAAGGTTTAATTCATGTCTAGAACTAAAAAAAAAAAAAAAAAAATAGATGTAAAGTTGTTGAAACCACCCGTCGCAAAATGTCACCAAATTTTTTAACGTCTCATCTTCACAGCGCACAGTTACACCAACAATAAACATTTTCAATTTCAAAGATCCAATCTGGACTGTAGCACTAGCACTAGCAGCTGCAGTAATTATCAGAAGAATGAGGAATATCACAATATATCAAATAATTAGCAAAACTTCACATAATAAAGAACATTTTCAATTCATGCATGTGAGTTGTGGCTAGATCTGATCATGGAATACTCTTTCTGTCTTTGCTTTCAAATTCAATTATTCAACAAATTTTCAATGAATTTCCCAAGCTGTCAGTTGGTGAGCTTAGACTAGTCACTAGACTCTAGAGTCAGGATCGATTGAGTCAGAGTCAAACAAAACACATGCAAGTACAACTAGTTGCACTATTGAAAGCCAAAGTCAACCCCAAGAGTTGCGGGCACGTCTTCGAAGAGTATGCCGAATCACTGATTCTAGTTAATTCAATTGTAGTCACCACACACCCTGCATTGCATCGGCATTGACATTGGAATTTTATATTGTTTCATACCTGTTCACTTCATAGTCATACAATTACACAAATGAAGATCGAATCTCTGAGTTCTGACCAAGGAAATGTTGATCTGCTTTAGTGTTATGGTAGTATTATAGAAGCAAATTGACTTCTCCAAATTGTGGTCAAAGAATCCCTCTTTGTATATTGCTATTAAAGCTGGCGCAGCTTAGGGACAGCTCAGCAGACTCCTCAGTCCTCAGCTCTCAGTCTCAGCTCATGATCGAGCTCACCAGAGTTTTAACGTTCATTAAAGTATAGGAATTACATCACTTTATATAAGTACGGATTTTTAGGGCGCTGCATTAAATAAATGCGCGGTAAAAATATCAGCAATACTTTCATTATGTGTGCGTTATCCAATGTGTATTCGATCTGTATTTCCGGATATTTTGTACCTGCATGAATCAATGACTTTGTTGGGGAAATACCACCAAAATTTTATACCGACAGATCGAGAGTAGAAACCAAGTAAATTCTAGTAAGTTTAAGTTAAACCACTTTCTTTGTGTTTAAATAAATAAAGTAGATTGTAACCTTGTTATCCATTCCTTATCGTGATCACGTTAGATTCGTATCATGTGCGCTTTGCTGAACAAGATTCAAGAAGAACTTACTCAATTCTGTCTGCATATTTTTGTTTCCAGCCCCGTCGTATTGGAAATCGGTAACGTTGATTCGGTGGGATATTTTGTTGGCATTCAATAACCTTGCCATCATTCGCTGATGTTGATAATTTATTAATTTGTCTATTTGTATTTCTATATTGTTATTTTATTAATATTAATCAGGGCTCCACACGTCACTTACCTTTTTTGTCAGTGGCCCGGTCGGCCGGTTGGGCCAGTAAAATAATTTCTTCCCCTTTTCTGGTGGCCCGAAACTCGAAAGAAAAATGACTTGCTGAAATTTGTTATTTCATGAGTAAACTTGTTATTATTCAAAATATCACACTTTCCTTATCAAACCTGTGATATAGATGAAGCATGACATGAGAGATAACAAGATTTTTAATTTTTTTTTCAATGTTGACTTGTTGGGTTAATTGGGTTGTAAACTAAATCTGCTTGCTTGCCCGATCGGTCCACCAAAATATGACTTTTATACATTTTTGCTGGCCCGAAGTGCAATTTCACTGGCCCAGGGCCAGTGCGAGTGCCGAACCCTGTATTGATAATCATTCATGTTTGAAATAATAATACTTGTACATTTAACATAATAATAATATTATGTAATACAGTAAACTGTATCAACTAAATGATAGTGTGGGCGAGGGTAGTACAGACTTAACTAGTAAAATAATCAGAGTCAAACATAACTGTGATCAGCGCCGTCCGTAGGACGGCGCTTAGATCGACAAATCTATCGCTTTCATGGCCTTTTTGACATTATTATTGTTATTTTCACTGTCGGCATTCTAGCGATAGACGCGACCGATACGCGGTGCCTTAAGAGGCAAGAACACCGTAAGTCCGCAGTAAAAGTTACTTACGGAATAACATTTTTGTTGGGACATAAAACACCACATTCTCACACTTTGAGCGACATTTGTAGCCCTATCAATACATTTAGGGCTGATATAATACTTTAACTCACCGATATCGTGTGTCGCTATACATGTCATTCTATAATTACGGCGAATTGTGAGATTTTCCACAATTTTCCATGCCTCTTCTTCGGTCTTTCGCGGTACTTTTTGTTCAAACTGCAAAAAAAAAATATATAACGTGCATCCGTATGCGCGCACACTTTTTCAGAAACTTAGGCAGCTAGGTACGGTACAGCGCGCGCGCCGCAAAGCTGCTATACAGAACTTGGGCGCGCCAAGTTATAGTGCTCAGCTTTGCGGCGCGCGCTGTACCGTACCTAGCTGCCTACATTTCTGAAAAAGTGTTCGCGCATACGGATGCACGTTATATTTTTTTTGTTTGCAGTTTGAACAAAAAGTACCGCGAAAGACCGAAGAAGAGGCATGGAAAATTGTGGAAAATCTCACAATTCGCCGTAATTATAGAATGACATGTATAGCGACACACGATATCGGTGAGTTAAAGTATTATATCAGCCCTAAATGTATTGATAGGGCTACAAATGTCGCTCAAAGTGTGAGAATGTGGTGTTTTATGTCCCAACAAAAATGTTATTCCGTAAGTAACTTTTACTGCGGACTTACGGTGTTCTTGCCTCTTAAGGCACCGCGTATCGGTCGCGTCTATCGCTAGAATGCCGACAGTGAAAATAACAATAATAATGTCAAAAAGGCCATGAAAGCGATAGATTTGTCGATCTAGACGGCGCTGTGAAGACGAGACGTTAAAAAATTTGAAGAAATTTTGCGACGGGTGGTTTCAAGAACTTTACATCTATTAGGCCAAATAAAAAAAAAAACATGTTTAGCGTCCTGCTCTTTTGAAAAAAGGAAGGAGGAGGCCCTTTTTTTTTTTTTTTTTTCAAAATGGCTGACTTTTTTCAAAATGGCCGACTGACCCATTTATCCAAAATAACGAATGAGTCTATATTAAAAGTACGATCTTTTTCAAAATCATTTTTTCCCCCAAAAAAAAATCACGAAATTTACATTTTTATTTTTTTTTTTTACATTTTTCACAAAAAAAAAAAAAAAAAAAAAAGCAGGCGGCCTCCAAAAAGGAAGCGGGCGGGGACGCTAAACATGTTTTTTTTTTTATTTGGCCTTATTATTTTTTTTTTTTTAGTTCTAGACATGAATTAAACCTTCAACCTACCTTGCTTGCTATTTAATTTGTTGCAAAAGAATGATAACTTACCTCAAATTTATGATGATGATGATGATGACTGTTATTTCCTTCGTCTTTGTTCGCTGCAAGCAATGTCAGGTGACCGAAAACTCGTCGGCAATGCATAGCGCATGCGCGGGGCGATCGGTTGACTACATGGCCTAGGGTGCATTGCCGACAAGTTTTTGATCACCTGATATTGCATGCAGCGAACAAATTCGGATACCATTTTCGTCATTTCTGTAATCTTGCCAGTTTTATAGTAAATTTCAGTATAAATAAAACGAATGGAGCATCAGACATTTTAGGATTTGGATCATTGATGTCCATGCATAAACATAATTCGTAAGTATGAACCGAGATATGTTATTTAAAGTATGATTTTGTGTTTTTTTTTTATAAGTGTGTTTGCCGTTAAAGCCTATAAAGTGTTACCATCACGGTATACACACCTCAGTATGCCAGGCGCCGTACTACGTACGGCGCCTGGTTAGGTTAAGTCAAACACAGTAGCAAATCAAACGTACAGGTATCATACATGAGTGCATTACCAGACTACAACTTGTTCACATGTCTCTTCCTCCATTCTACTTTATGTACCTGTATGATACCTGTACGTTTGATTTGCTGCTGAGTTTGACTGATTATTTTACTAGTTAATTTACAACACTGTCTTAAAACTCTTATACTTATAGTTTGTTCTACCCCCGTCCACGTTACTTTTTTAGTTGATACAGTTTACTGTATTACACTAATATTTAACTTTACTTTTTTAGTTTTTAGAATAAAACTAAAACATTTAAAAGAAATCTAATATTTTTTCTTATGTTTTACTCAAATTGAGTCTGACTAAATTCAGAATATCCTTAATTAATCATGTTAAAAAAATGGCATTGGTGACTGCATTCCACTGCAGCTGCATCATGCAAGCCATATTGCATGTGTGATTGTTTACAATCTGAACTACCATAGTTTTAATACTGCGCGATAAAACAAATCTGCTGAGGCATTCTCTACGACTAAACCACCCCAACTACATCGCAAAATGCATACATGACAAAAAGAACGGATGCTCTAGCTCTTATCTACAGATCTATGCGATTTGTATAGGGCATCTGTTCTTTTTGTCATGTTAGCACAAGCTGTGGGCACGCTTTAGTAGAAAAAAACTATAATCATTTCATAAACATGATAAAGCCATATGGGCAATTCCACGGTTAGTAACGTTACATTTAGAGCATATTTTCATAACATATTCTACTATAACATCACCATCTATTCATTTCAAGTCACAATCATGTTACAACATGTTCACCCACCCTAGGTCTATAATACAAAAAAAAATGAACACAATTGAAATAATATTCGCGTCGCCATGGCAACTTTTATTGTCGGTTTCGGTTAGTAACGTTACAAAAAAAGGACATGGGAAAAAAATCACTGTTTTCAAATGAGAAGTCTTCTAAAACCTTAGATAATTCCAACAAAGTGCCATATTCATTTTACTTCTAGTCACGTATGTGCACGTTGTACACAACGTATATAGGTTCTATGCTCGCTGCCATGATACCCCAATGACACAACAGTGTTTGCTGGCACCAATCAGCGTCGCGCATTTCCGGCGTTGCGCGTGCAATGATCTAGTGTAAACTCTGCGAGCAATCGTACCGCTTAACGTTGAGTCAATTTGAACTCGGAACTCAATCTAGCTTTCATAATTTCTCTTTTATTTAGAAATTCAGCATTGTGGAAGAAGTATGGATAATTTTACAACAAACTTCTTATCCTACTCTTTCTTATCGACATGTTTGTATTCAATTTAACTGAATATTCACATTTATATAAGACATTTAAAAAGGGGTTAAATATGACAAAAAGGCTTTCACGGATGAATTAAAAGCCTATTTTTAAGACGAAATATTGAAAAACCTAGAGTTTTCCCGACAAAGCGAGTGTCATAAATGTAATATTTGGGACCTGTTCTTAATTTATTGATTGGGTGTTACAACTCTTAAATAGTCAGTTTTTAGCTAAATTCCTCAGAAAAATTGTTAGCCGTAAATCTCATGAACAACAAATCATACGGTTCTGCACGTAAGACCATACCCGAGCGCGTCGGCATCGCTATCCAGCTGCTTACAGCGGTCTGAATAATTTCACGTGCTTTGCCCCTCGTCATTGATTTACCGTCGAACTTTTCGAATAACACGAAATAACGGCTTTTAAAATGAAATAAATTAGATAAAACATCTTACCTGGATATTTAGTAAATCTGACATCGATTTGACTAGTTTAAATGTAATTTCATAATCAGATAATAAATAAATTACCGAGTTGCTCATAACGCTGTGATGGCGTGAGTGAGTTCCGCGCACTCATTGGTTTAGATTCATGCTGGAATTTGCGTAACATGCAATGGCGAAGGATAGCCACGCCGCTAGACATGGCTAAACTCCCAATGGAGTCGCGCACGAATGTTGCTTCAGCTGCTTTTAGAGTGAATTGTTAATTTTATATCTAGAAAATAAAACAAGATAACGACAAGTTGTTTGTGAATTATTTATAAATACATATCTAATTTTCCTAAAACACATCGTGTATGTCCGTATTTCCTTCCACGGTCGATATAAAGTGCAATAAAAATGCGGCTGTCCGAATTTTTCGAAAATTTGATATTTTTCTCGTAACTTCAGAAAGTTGTAGCTTAAAAACTGACATTTAAGAGTTGCAACTGTCAATATGATGATGAAAATATAAACAAAGAACATTACTTCCATGAAAACCTAATTTATGTAAAAACTCTAGAAATTTGAATATTTAAATTTGAAAATAACCTTGAAATTTGGCTCTTTTTACTTGCATTTTCACCCAATCTTCGCGGCCTACTAAAGTCTTGAAAAAAAAAAATTTGTCCATTGATTTGTATATCATTTGAAAGCTGACGATCAGCTGATCGTAGCTGTTTTTGTTAAAACATCTTAGAACTATTCTGATTGGATAAAGAATCAGAGAGATGTCTCAGTAAGCCAATAAGACAACTCGACAGAAAAATCAAGAAAAATGTTACGGGAAAGGCCGGTCGCGTACCGTACATGGCAGCGCCCATAGGTTTTCCAGCGTGCACATACGTGTAGTTAGTTGGCACATGTTTCAGCCAATAATTAAAGCATCTTGACTCATATTTTTTTCATTAGGCTCCAAAATCATGGTTAGTAACGTTACGGTTAGTAACGTTACACTTTGTCCATGCAAAGGTAAAAGTTACCGAACATCATTTTTTTACCCTCCCTTCGCCTCAAAATCACAAGTAATACTTAGGAATTACAAGTAAATCAACAATGGAATGTATCGTATCCGATACATTCCATAGTTCACCAAAGTTCATCAAGTGGTAGGTTAATAATGCATAATTTGTAATACCAGTTAACTGTTTATTTGCAAGCATTTAGATTCAATATTTGTAGTATTTTAGCAGGCAAATATTGAGTAGAGATCTATCAATCCAAATGGTCATTTGTTGACTTGTTCAATAATCCAATTAATGTTACATTCGGATTCTTACAAAAACTTTAAATAGTACTTTGTTCATAGTATCAAATTCAAATACATGTAGCTTTGTGTAAATAAAATAATTATGTGTGTTTTAATACAAAACTCATTGGAGAGATAGAATTCTAAAAAGAGATGTTTGTTTGTAGCTAGTTTCTTCTTGATTTGGAGCTGTTTTTGCACACATTTTGGTAGGGAATGTTCTTGCATCTTTTTCTCCTCCCAGCACCTCTTCATGGTAACTGCTTTCTTATCTTTGTACTCCTCATACTTGCCAGTCCTCTTCAAGTTCACTATTGATTTTGCTTCATGACCTACAGATAGAAAAATAAATAAAAACAAAATATAATGTATTCATGAACTAAAAGATAGGCAAGTAGTAATTAATTAAGATGAACATTTTCTGCATCATATTGCAGAGTAGAATACTTGAATGAGTGTTGGAAAGTTCCCACATGACACAAACAAATGAGATAAAACAATTGTTACAAATATAGTATACCTGTAAAAATATTTCAGTCACAAAATTGGTTTTAAGATTCTTGTTGTATCCCTTAGAAGTTTTCACTAAATTAAAATACTACTTTTTGCAAGTGCTTCATCACTAAAGATGTTTTTTTTTACATACAAGTTTCTATGGCAACCGACATGGCTAGGTAATCATAATGCACCCCTAAAAACACACAAACATAAACATCTCTGGACAGTGTAATTACATTAAATATACACTTGTAAGTTTATGTAATCCATTACAATATATTTGTTTTATATCAATATATTAGTTTTCACTGTAAATACAATATATATCATTATCATTATTCAGTGTAAACTGTACACAGTGTATTCAGTACAACGAAATACCTTGATATAGGGTATAAATGCTAATTAAAGGGTACCACCACCCAAAAATAATATTCTTATTATAGAAAGATAACATCTTTAGTATTCCATTCCTTCAACAAGTTCACAAAAATATGTTTTAAGAAAAAAATATATAATGGAAAACGCATCACCATTCTCAACCATGCGTACATGCGGTCTGAATTGCGTAGACTACATGTGTGCGAGCCAGAGCGCTCTGTGCAGAGCGAACGAATCATCCGGGATTCTATTGAGGTACGCGTGAAAGCATTGGCGCACTCGCAAATGATTGGCCCGTGTGGAACCAGGAAATAGCAGTGGTTCCGTAAGTGGTGGAAATTAATTGCTTTGTTTATGAATCACACAACCCTTTGTGTTGTCCTTTGACTGGTGGTCCCCTTTAAGATTATAATTACTACAATAATTCAACTTACCAAAGACAGGTCGCTGCTCGTCAAAGTAGAGTCAGCTATATTTTCCAATGACTACTTTCCAGGAGAAAGATTTATGAGGAGTTTACACTAAAATACTGCTCACGCTGAACATCAGATACTGCACATGTTCTTGCATAGAGCATAGATATGAGATGCTGCACACATGGGATGCTGCACATGGTTGAATAACTCACATAATTACTTTAAAAAAATTGATCATCCATTGTTCTAAAGTGGCCTCTTTTGTCTTACTTTACCTATCCTTTCACTCGCTTTTGATTAGGGCCAGCTTATGTCTCTTTCACTGTTGTTATGGTTAGTAACGTTACACTCTGTATCATAGACTGGTTAGTAACGTTACATGGTTAGTAACGTTAGAGATTTTGACTGCTTATAATTAATACATCATATAATATTTGTAAAATTTGTTCCTTAATTTTGATAGAGCATTGCCTGGAAGAGAAAAATTTGAAGTAGGAATATTATAAGGCATTGCATTCTCTTTATAGAAAAATAAATCCATGTTTTGGTTAGTAACGTTACATGGCATACCAATGGTTTTTAATTTCACTCACTGTTGGCATAAGCAACTCAGATTCTTAATTTTGCATGATAAATCTATTAGAGCATTGTACTCACTAAATAAATATGATAAGTTTGTAAGGTCTTGCGTATTTCATGCTCATAATGGCTTAATCAACTTTTTCTTAACTTACATTAGAAATAACACAGGAAAATATAACCAATATAAATTCGCTATTTTAACCCACTTTTACCACAGTCAAAGCAAAATAAATAACCTTTCCAGTAATTTTGATGTGTCGTTAATCATATACAACCAAAAAATGTAAGAAAAAGACACTTTGAAATTTTGGGGTCATGTCCACCTAATCATGGAATTGCCCATATTCTTTCTCTTTCCCTGTAGTTACCAAAACATCTTGAAAGTTGGAAATAATTGTGACACCCTCAAACTGAGACAAGATGGAACAGGCACACAGGAAGATCATCAGGAAGAACTTGCCATCGTTGACCAAGGACATGGAATTTGAAATGGTCGGCATGAGCCTTGTGTCCAAACTCATCTTTGAGCATCATCACATAGAAACATATCGGGTATGTTTTTTTTCCTATCGTTTTACCGTGGGGCCCAGTTTGTCAAGTAAAAGCAACATTTTACATACATTTGTATTATAGTGCCCCAATACTTGAAATCTGGCGGCCCTAAACAATGACATACTTGCAAACATTGCCAATTTTGAGCCCTACTATGTGTATATGGTAAAGTGTGTACATTAAGTACAATTAAGTTTTTAGGTATTGAAGATGTATTTAAATTGAAAATATTTCATTTATCATATAGCACAGTTGTAGTGTTAGGATTATAGATTTATTAAGCTAAATGGCTCTCTGTTCTTAAAGGGATCTAGTAACTTTGCTGACATGTGCAAAAAGTGATTAAGGGTTGATGTAATGTATATTGTTGTTATCTCATATGTCCACAGGATATTGTGTGAAAATGTCAAGTCAAATGGACATTGCATGGCCAAGTAATGAATGAAAATACAAAGTGATATTCACTAACTCACTGCATTCACTTTGTACACAGAAGAAAAACTCTCCCGGAGTTTTTCTTATCTGAATACTTCAATCGTACATAACTTGGTAACGAAAGGGAAATTTGAAAAACCGAAACCTGTCCCATTGTTTTATTGTCAATACGAATACAACAAGGTATGAGGGAACCGCTAAAATTCAAATTGGATTTTTAGGATTTGGACAATGTTACTAAGTCCCTTTAATAATGCTGAATTCTTTTGTTTCACAATTTTTAAGGGAGAGAAAACAACATGACATGTATTTTTTACACAACCCCTGTGGTAAAATTTGTACCGGTTAAGAGGGAAATCTTCCATTTAAAACTTTTAATGCAATTTTCTAGGTACCATTTGAAATAAAATGTACATTATATCCCACAAGTGCAATTCATGATAATTTACAGTCGCGCAGTTCTCTAGATGTAACATTTTGTTTTTACAAATTTTTCTGTTTCATTTTTAGTCCAAACCGAATGTCATGCTGCGTAACCAAGCCCTTCTGATGGGATTAGAAACGAGGGGCCCTAGGGCCTTTAATGCTTTTATAGAAGCCCTCGTTGAAACTGAGCAGCCTCATCTAGCAGAGAAGCTGGGATACCCAGCGGGTGGAGTAATGCAAGAGTCTAGACCACCTCAAAACCCTGTGGGCCCTTTTGGTGGCCAGCCAGTGCAGCCAATGCAGCCAATGCAGACCCAACCAGGTACCCTTTGAAGTCCTATTAGAAATATAATGACAGCATGTTTTGTATTTGTTCATGTTTAATTAAGTATAAATAAGTTTAAGCACCAAGTAAAGCAGAAACAAAATGTAGGCATCGAGTGGGAAACACAAGAGTCTAGACCCCCTCAAAACCCTGTGGGCCCATTTGGTGGCCAGCCAATGCAAACCCAACCAGGTATCTTCAAAGTTTTGTTTATAATTGCTTTATTTTGATTTATTTCGTTTTTTTAACAGGGTTGACCCATCAGCGATCCGGCACAAAGTTTAAAGAAAAGTATATCTAAATTTGATCTTAAGATGAAACTTGAAAACTATTAGAAGTATGTTTTGAACAACTGGATTTCGGACAGATTGTCTGTAATCAGTCATGCGTGATGTTTTGATTATCTTTATGGTGTCGTACGGAAGTCAAGAATATGAGCTTTCCAGTGATGTGTAAAAATTCTGACAAAAATGTCTTAATCACTGAGAAATTAACCATCAAACTTGGGTCTCGTTTTATTAGGGACTTTGTTGTATTTCAAAATGTGATGCTCACTAAATGGAGTAAATTAATGCTCTTGTTGCTTTTCTGTGGAGCATGGGATATAACAAATTATACTAACCGAGAATTGGAAAATGCGATGTTAACTAAATAGAGTAAATTTACATTCTTGTTGTACTTCTAGCTCAACAGTGGCCCTTACCCGGCAGCTCTGGGGATTTCAGCACAGCGCAGATGGATGCAGGGAGATCGTATGAGCAGAGCATGACAGACAATGAAAATGTAAGTTACCACTTTTGTACATCTGCAAGCTTTGCCCAACGTAGTAACAACTAATGGAAGGAAGGTGGCTTTCAATTTTTGAATTATATTTATTATGATTAAGTTACATGAAAAGCTTGTCTCCTGGTCAAGTTAGCTTTTTGACAAGGCCTCACACCTGAGCTGAATGCATGGCAGGAACAACTGACAAATTATGCAACTATCATAGGAGCAGTGCCAACCCTTTGTTGGGCCTTTTCGATTCTGCGCAGCCCTCCATGAATTTGTTTAGTAAATTCTTGAATTTCTCAAAGGTATCTAGCCAGTTACCAATTAGGAAGTGCATTTAACCTGTACATTTAGTCAGTGGAGCGTGTTTAGGCACAGCGACGGTGACTCTGATTGGTCAAGTCTTACTGTATCCTAAATATTGATGAGCTGACTGGATGCAAAAGGCCTCATGGCTGCAGCTCCTCTTGAATGCATGACTATATTTACATCAGTCGTTTCTGACATTCTGGGGCATTGTTATAAGGCTACCAGTTACTAGGCATGGAACTTTTTATCAATTTGAATATATGTTAGTGAACCATTCTTTTGAAAAGCTTATCTCTGGCCATCAAGAAAGGAAGGGGCATACATTCTAGGTAGTTATTCATAAAAGCACAGTTGCTTAGTGTCATTCTGGATGATAGGGATTAATATTAAACACAAAGTGTTTTTTTAATCACTAAACATTGCTTTTTGGTAAGCTTAGTTTTATCACCTACTAAAGTTAAAGGGACTTAGTAACATTGTCCAAATCCTCAAAATAAAATTTTAATTCTAGCGGTTCCCTTATACCTTGTTGTATTCGTATTAACAATAAAATCACGGGACAGGTTTCGGTTTTTCAAATTTCCCTTTCGTTACAAAGATATGTATGATTGAAGTATTCAGATAAGAAAAACTCCGGGCGAGTTTTTCTTCCATGTACAAAGTGAGTGCAGTAAGTTAATGAATATCACTTTGCATTTTCGCTCATTACTTGGCCATACAATGTCCATTTGACTTGAAATTTTCACACAATGCCCTGTGGACATATGAGATAACAACAATATACATTGCATCAACCGTTCATCACTTTTTGCACATGTCAACAAAGTTACTAGATCCCTTTAACCCTAGATGGCAAAGTAAAAGAATATCCGGTTGAATACTTAGCCATGGCTCAACATTAGCATTGGCCCGGTGGCCCAGGGCCACCAAAAAATGAGGAAAACAAATCTCAAGAACTGAATGTCAGATTTCAATCACACTTAGTACCTGAATGTATCTTAGGGAAATACAATTTTGGGGTCATAAGGTCAAAGGTCAAGGTCACAGGACTATGCAAAAATGGCTTCTTTTTTTCTTTTCAGCCCACCAAAAATTCCATGCGGGCTACCAAAAAGGTGAAAATGCAATGATTTGGTGGCCCAAAGGGCCACTAGAAACAATAGGAAGTTATTATTATTAATTATGATTAATTTGCAGGTCTACAGGATGAAGGCTAAACCGAGAGGCATCGCTCTAATTATCAACAACAAGAAGTTCAGGACAATGAAACAGCGGTCAGGAACAGATGTAGATTGCAGGAATCTAGAAAACACCTTCAAGCAACTTGGGTTCAATGTAGTAGTGCACAAAGATTTGAAAGGAAAGGTGGGTAAATTAGGTATCCTAAACTATTTATGTGACCTAAAAAAGCATATTGGTGCCTGAATTCATGTCAAATTATTAATTAGGGTTCTTGACAACAAAAGTTTAAGACAATGAAGCCATGGACAGATGCCATCGTTACATCCATGCAAGAACAACTTAACCTCCCAACTCTAGAAGAAAACGGGCACGACTGTCAATGTTCTACAAGATGGCAAATAACAAAATTGCGATTCCGATACCGGGTTACATCAAACCAAGGGAGCGAACTACAAGGAGAAGTCAACAGCAACGATATATGAGACTAGGCTCTTCAATGGACACTTACAAATTCAGTTATTTCCCCAGGACCCTTAATGTGATCCAGGTAAAGTGTCTAACTCCACGAAAAATACTTGGAGCTTCCTCGTTTCTCTTCTGCCGTGTTGTTTAGCTTATGGTAAGAGAACAATAAAATAGGGTTCGATTTTTTCAAATGCCCCTTTAGTATGAAGATAATTATCATTGAAAATCATTATTTCAAAAGCGTTAGCTAACGGTTTTGATAAAAAGTACAATTGTCGTCGCTGAATACGTCCGGCCAGCACGCGTGGGAAATTTTCCCGACTTACTGAACTTTGAGCCGAGCGTGCGCAAATTCCATGAATTCCATACAGTCTGTAAACATACACGGGTGCGGATATCGTCAACGCATGATTATTACTGCGACAAATGTACGGCAGGCCGTCAGTATTCGGTGATAAAATATGAACTCAATATTCGTTTTTTCACGAGGTAAACAGGGTTCTTTTTTCTTCAAACTTTCACACATCGTTTAATTGTATATTACAATGATATTGACATAGGATTGAAGTCTCAAATGTCTCTTTCGGCAGAATTTTACACTTTAGATGCATGCCTTTAAGGACTGGGACGAGCTACCTCAGAACATCGTCGAACTGCCTTCTTTGGAGCAGTTCAAGGTGGCTCTTGAAACCATTTAGTTCCCTTTTCAGGAACTTTACCCTCATCTAGATGCTGAAAAGGCGTTGATGAGTATTATTATAGAACTAGAACTAGATTGCAGGAATCTAGAAAAACATCTTCAGGCAGCTTGGGTTCTAAGTGGTTTAAAAGGAAAGGTTGGTAGCAAGCCTTCCAAAATGTATGACAAAAAAAATATGTATTGATGAATGAATTCACATTAAATTATCCAGTAGAGTTATTGTAGGCAGCAAGAAGTTTAGGACAATGAAACGGCGAACAAGGACAGATTTAGATTGCAGGAAACTTGGAATTATCTTCAAGCAACTTGGGTTCAACGCAGTGGTTCACAAAGATCTAAAAGGAAAATATGATTTATATGAAAATGTAATTTGATTTTCACAGGAAAGGATTAACCTGAATTTGATATGTATAGGAAAAGCATTGAGCTAAGCTAATGCACCTTAAATTGAATCAGGATTGTTTAAAAGAGCTGGTAAACCCAAGATGTTGTCATGAAGATTTAATACAGGAAACGTTGACATGACTCACATTTGCATGAATTTTACAGCCATATTTCATGCTAATTATGCAATGAGATTTCTAAAAACATATTCTTTCTTTTAAAATTGCAGGAAATTCAGACCCTGCTCCACCAGCTGAGTAAACATAACCACGGTGCCTTTGACTGCTTCATCTTTGCTCTTCTCACGCACGGAGTAGAGGGCGCTGTGTACGGTACAGACGAATACCTCGTCAAGACCGAGGACATGGTGGCATACTTTAGTGCTGATCGGTGCCCAACGCTCGCCGGAAAGCCCAAACTATTCTTCCTACAGGCCTGTAGAGGGGGTAAGTACATGTGTTATATAACTATCGTTGAATTAATTATTAATTACATACAAATAGGTGGCCCATATTTACTATACAGATAAATACTTTGTCAAGACATTGGACTTAGTTGGATACTTCAGTGTTGATCGGTTCACGCCACTCGCTGGAAAACCCGCATTCTTCTTCCTTAAGAGGGGTATGTGAAAATTGTACTCTACAATCAAGTGCAAGAATTTGAAAATGTATATGTTCATATGATACAAGAGAAGCATTAAGATCAAAACTTGAAATTCACGATAGTGCCAAGACCCTGTTCGAATCAGGATGCCCGATCGGTGAAAAGGGACGAGGAGAATGTGGAAGGAGACGAAAAGCTTTTCAATGTGTAATCTCTGTTAATATCATGTGAGGGCTCCCCATAGCCGGTTTTTGTAATTTTGGCTTGCCATAGCCATGAAAAGTTGTGAGGTTAACATAACTTTAATTTTTACTAGAATATCAGTGTTATTGATCAAATTATTTAGGTGATTTTGAAGAACTCTGGGTGAGAGTTATGTGGTGTGAGGATGGTGATCATGACCACTCAACAATACCTGATGCACATATTTTTCCTAATCAAACCTTCTCTTGTCTTATGTCTTATCAGAGAGGTTCGATCAAGGTGTGGAAGCGACTGATGGGGTGGCCATTCAACCGACACCAGCGACTCAGGATGCCCAATCGATGCAGAAGGTGGAGGAGGAGGATGAGGATGAGATAGTCCAGAAGATGCTGAAGCTGGAGCTGGATGCGACAGACAGCTTCGCCTCGGGTAAGAGCAAGATGCCCAGCCAGAGCGACATGCTACTGGCGTATGCCACAGTGCCTGGTAAGTTGATGATTCAGATTCAGATACATCTACGTTATTGTCCCATTATAAAAATACAAAATATAATTTCAGACTCTTGAAAGCACATTCTAGGTGTTAAATAAAACTCTTAGCACTTTGTATTGTAGTCGGGTTGTTAGGGAAATATATGGTTGTTTGGTGCAGATTCTTCCAAAAGCACCACATTTGGTCCAGAGGTAGTCCATACTATACTATTAACATTTCTGTTTGGTGCTGAGAAGAAAACCCTCGGGTGGCACTAAATTGGGCAATTATTCCAAAATGGCCACCATCAAAGTTAAAAGAGAACCAACACCCAACAAATATTTTCCAATGCATGAAAGATAATAGTTTTAGTAGTCCATTCCACCAACAAGTTCAGAAAAATGGGTTTCCAGAAAATGTGTAACATTTGAAAACTTCATTATCATACTAAATCATGTGATCATGGGTCTGCAGAAGAAGACTAGTTATGTTTATGTTCTATTGTCTGCAGAGAAATAGCTATGGCTACCCTATGGATTGGACTTAAAGGGGACCACCAGGCAAAGGACAACACATTATTATATGTTTTGGTACCGTTTTGTGATATCAAATAGATACCCAACATTTAGCAAAGGGTTGTGTAATTCATAAAAAAAGCAATTAATTTCCACCACTTACGGAACCACTGCTATTTCCTGCTATATTATTATTATTTCTATTTATAATGTGTTGTTGATTGTCCATGTATTGGTACAGCGAGGAGTCCAGTAATAAGGAAACATTAGGAAGTTGTGTGCCGTTTGAGATGGCTTGCCTTTATTGAGCACTATGAGCACTTATTAGTATGTGTTACTGAGTAATGCATGTCTCACAAAGTGTGCATGTACTCCCTATGCATATTTATATATGCAGGTATGGGAGGCCAAGTGGCACTCCACATTACACTATTCTTCTATTCTCCCTTTCTTAGGATATGTATCGTGGAGAAATTCTGAGAGGGGGAGCTGGTTTGTGCAGGCATTGTGTGAGGTCTTACTGCAGAGTGCTAAGGAAGAAGACATGCTGTCCATGATGACTATGGTAAGTGACTGGGAAAGAAATTAAAAAACAAATTTCAGGGCTACATTCAAGCTCACCCGTTTGAAAATTGCTCTAAAAAAAATATAACATTGAACCGTATAACATTTTGACAGGCACTTTTATGATTTTCCGGGGCAAAAGTGCAAACACCAAAATGAGAAGTATTACTGCAATCAATGCTAAAAGAAAACTCAAATTTAGGAAATTGTTTCCAAAAATATATCTATATTTACCACAGAGAGTATGTTTAAAGGGATAGTTGAGTTTTGGTATAGAGGGCGCTACACAAAATGATTTTTTTGTGAGATAATGAAAAACTGAGTGTCAAATGCAAAATAGCATACAATTTTAATGACAGAATAAACTTTATTTGATCAAAATCGGTTCAGAAATGGCTGAAATATCCAAAAACATAACCATTTGTAATAAATGTGGGGCCCCACAATTATTAGATAATTTTGAACCAGCCGTTAAAATTTTTTTTAAATGCTTCCTCTTTTCAAAAAATTACAAAAGAGGTTTTTAAATAGTTGTTGGATTATTTCTCTATCTAATCACTATTTCAACAAAACATCACGTGCACAATATTTTATTTTAAATGGTTGAAACCGATGAATGTTTAGAGAGCGCCCTCTTGAGTTTTAATGGCTCTCTTTTTAATGATAACGGGCTTTTTACTTAGTCATTTGTAATTTTATATTCCTTTCGAGCATGGTGGAGTTTTAACTATTAGTTTGTAATGTAATGGTGCAAGTTTTGCTTACTAAAATTCAGTTTGACCAGAACAGTACTCTCTTTACCAGAACTCAACTATCCCTTTAAAGCTTGGATTTCATACCTCTGAAATGTTTAGCAGTCTTGACAATCTTAATTGTTTAAGTAGAATTATATGCCATTTTATTATATTTTCTAATAACTGATGAATGGCAAATTTACCAGGGCCATTGAGTCATTTCCAGGGTGACTCAAGCAGATGCCAGCATCATTGACGGTATGAAATACTTTAATAAAGACATTCATTCTATAATTTCAAGTTAGAATCATTCAAAACTTTTTATGAAGATACACATATTTACCTTCTTTGTCTTCATTATCATCATTGTTTAAGTGAACATTTATATCTCAACTTAATTTTCTTTAACAGGTGAATGGCAAGGTTGCTAGGGCCTTTGAGTCATTGTCGGGGCAACACAAGTAGATGCCAATCATATATCATACATCTTGACATATAAAATGCCTATTTGGAGTTTTTTGAACAATTCAGGAAGTTATAAAACAACCCTTTTTATTTTGTTTAACAGGTGAATGGCAAGGTTGCCAGGGCCTTTGAGTCATCGTCAGGGCGACACAAGCAGATGCCCGCCCCCGTCACCATGCTGACCAGAAAGCTCTACTTCTTCCCAGGATACTACGAGTAAAAAAACAAGATTTAGTTCCAGAGGATACTTCAGCAGGGTCTTTTTGGCTGCTAATATAAAGCAGATACAACCATTCTCAACATAAAGCATTGCTAGTGCCATCAAACCAAAGATCTTTTCCCCTTTGTATAATTTACTCTGAAAATTCAAGATCCAAGATTATATATGTATACCCTCCAATAAGTTCTATATCTTTACATTGATAAAGTGTCTAAAACCTGAGAATATTTCTCCAGCAAATGAAAATTAGGTCCCAGTAAGGGGCTATTTTTCAAGCTTGTTTACATCAAATTAACACTCTATACATTATTGTATATAGAACCAGTGGGGGGGGGGGGGGGGGGGGGGGGGGGGGGGGAGGGACAATAATTAGAAGAAAATACAATAGGAAACATAAGGGATCATTTTTTTGAAAAAAACATCGAAATACAGGTGTCCCCCCCCCCCCCAGTCAGTCCGACCATGCTACGCCACTGTATAGAACTCAATATGTCATATTTCGGGAGCTCTTAGTAATATTCAGGAGCCATTTTTGGCATTTCAGAGACTTAATCGCCCAAAGCCCTTGTGTATTTTTCACTTGAAGCGAGAATTATAAAGCAGTCTGTGGGCAATACAATACATGTACAGTATGTGGTAGATGTATGACTGTGTGTATGATATAAAGTTCTCAGGCACTTTGGACTAAAACTTTTCATTGTTGTTGCCATGCATACATACTCTTTGAAGGGAATGGTATTGCCATAGTACATGTGTCATTTATTCTGTGGTAAACCATTTATCTTTCAGAAAAATTAAATTATGGTTTATAATTACGTATTAAAACAAGGTACTAACACATTACATTAATAATTTTAACATTTTACTGCCCCCTCCACCAGAAAAGATGGAATTGGCATGTATTAAGACTTCTGTATTATCATTATTATTATTATTATTATTATTATTTATAGCAATGTTCTTGAAGGACAAATTTGAATATAGAGCGTTACATTTTTTTTATTGTTTTTATTTTCATTATGTGTTTGGTTGGATGCACCAGCAAAGCTGAGGATCCATGCATTTTTCTCAATTTATTTGTGGAAATTGTATTATTTTACTGAAATCGTTAGAAATGGTCCTGACAAGTTAGCTGATGTGGGAGAGGTGAAAGCTGAATGTCATTTTGTTTGAAAGGAAGCTTTATTATTATACAAAGACGGAATGAATATTCACCTGGCCACATACATGTTTGTGTTTGAGGCTATTTGTACAATGCACAATGTGGAGATGTTGTGGCATGACCATATTGGCGTGTGATGTCTAATCCCCCCTCTAACCAAGTTAGAAACTGAGTGATGTCCCGGCAATATTTGCTTATTCTCCTTATGTACTTTAATTGTCCACCGTACACAATTTAGTAGTACTTGTAGCATATACATTTAGCTAGAAAATAAAAAGAAAATACCAACAGTAGAGCACCCTTTAAACAGAGTACTTAACATGGTACTTGTAATATAGAAACTATCTAGTGGCCTAAGAGTGTTTTTTTTTTCCTCTTCCATTTTCATATTTATTATTCGTGATCAGATAATGGTGTATGTTAATATAATGGTGTAAGGTATATTGGTATAAAGCTGAAGGGAAAACCAGCAGAAGAGTGTCAGTTTATAGACAGTGTACTTAACGTGATAATCTTAAACTATATAGTGGCCTGACATTTGTTTTTCTTCCATGTAGATATTTAGTACTCTGGATCAGATTATGGTGTATGTAATTCATGTAAGGTGTCGGTGTTATGTTTTAAGAGGTGCTCATATATATTGGATGTATCAAATACCCTGCATACGGTTGTCCTTTTTTTTTAATGCATGAAATCTGTCCTTAGAAAGGAATTTTATTAAAAGCCGGTCACAACCAAATGCTTTCTCTTGCTTAATTAGTGAGCTCGGGAGAGGCATTTTCGCTTGATTTTCTTGGCACGATTTCTGCTTATTGAATAGTCACTGTGGCCTGGAGGTTGAGCGTCCGTCTCGTGAACGAGAGGTTTGGGGTTCAAGCCCTAGCCAGGTCATACCAAAGACGTTAGCAATGATACCTTCTCCCTTGTAGTCAGGCACTTTGATACTGTTAATAGAATGGGGAAGATTAGTTCCGCACACGGAGCTACTTGAATACAAGCCCTCTTCTGTAGCTTTGGCTGCTATTCTGTCCCATGATTATAAAATAATGCTTTGATTCCAGTTCAGTACTTTTTTGCTCCCAAATTTCGGACCCTGCTGAAATTCTTATATGTAATTAGAGAATTCAGGTAGTTATTTCATTTAAATTTCATTCTAGCTTTGCTTTTTAAAAGTACTTCAAAAAAGTTAAACTGCTACCCTAAAACACTGTCTATGTACATGTGTGTGATTGTGTATAAAATACAATGTTTATCCATGTATAAGTACTTGTAAGAGGGATTATTCCCAAGAAAAGATCCATTTTCAGTGAAAGAGATGAAATATCAGCAATTTGTTGAGGAATTTTCTTTCATTGAAAACCACTTTTTTCTTGAGCTTTGATACTTACCCTTTAGTTAGCATGAACATGATGTAACATATTTCTGTACAATGTGAATGTAAATGTGAAGAAAATATATGTGTGTACAAGTAAATTTAGCTGCACTTTGTCCCGATAGTTGGGAGATTTGTAGTTTTGTAGTTTGTGTATTTTTCTTGAATTGTTGGACTGTAAGATTATAGTGGAAGACTTCATTTCTCCTGGTTATCATGTTGATTATAGATGACACACATATGATGTTCTCAGTGACGATTGTCATGTATATGAATAATGTCTTTCGTTTGGAAAGATAGATAATGTTTTAAAAAAATAATAATGTAATGTAAGTTCAAAGACGACTGATATTTGACCTCCGCAATTAAAAGTTTCGATTTTCTGAATGTTACCAAGTAATTTCAATAGTAGATTTTCTGATATGATTGTGGAATTTCATTTATATTAAGTATACTTCATTTCATTTTCATTCTAACTTCGCTTTTATAGTATGTATAGTTGGTATGCATTAGATTGTAATAATTTAAGTCCTTTGCCTATTTTCTTTTTCTTTTTTACATATATATATATTTATGCCTTTTTTTTCTAGTTCGCCATGAGATTTCTTTATTTGAACTTACGTGTATAATACATGTATATTTTTTTGTGTATTCTGAGTTAAATAGCAACTTGTAAAGTTTTTGTGTTTTGTTTACAGTAAGTTACAATATCTTACCAACAGACATTTATTTTTCATCTAATGGACGTATATCGTATCTATGATGACCAGGGTAATAATAATAATACAGTTCATAGAGTATCATTGAATACCAGTGTATTGAGTATCATTGAATACCAGTGTATTGAGTATCATTGCATACCAGTGTATTGCGTTGACAAATACCCCATATTTTTTGTTGTCAGGAAAGCATTACTAAGGCTTCTTATTTGTATGGAAGTATATGTTTTTTGTATGTATTTGTATCGCAACTTCAAAAGTTTATTTTATCTTGGCGGTTTATGAAAATGTCTTTGCTTTAATTGTTTTTTATATGTTTTAAGCATCTGTAATCAAGAGTTTTTGTGATTTTTTTATCACGCTCAAATTGCCACTTTTTGGTGAAATGAAAATATGGTTAAAGCCAAATGACGGTAATGGGAAACGCCCCACACAAAAAAATGAAATGTATGTTTACAAATTTGGCCAAGAAACCACTAATTGATATATTTGCAATTTTAGAAAATGATTTGTATACAAATCGATATTGTCGACGGTTGTATTTTGATATGCAACCGCGTGCGCTGCGTGCAAAACCTATGGCAAATGCTGCCATGTTGCTCTGCATGCGAACGAGCGTATAGATATGGCCGGGGTAGACGGGCCAAACTGGCAGAGAATTTAGGCCAAATGTCAGCGGCATGCATAAAGGTTGCAACTGATATTTCTGTATTTAATGAATTTTTCCACACAAGCCCTTTTTTTATAATACAAATTTATCTTTTAGGATAAAGATAAACTTTTCCAATACTGTTATTTGGCTTTAATGTAAACAGACTTTATTAAGTCAAATATCAATAAAATTGTATATTATATTGGACTTATTCTGCGTATGTAATACTTCAGGCCATTATGTGATAAAGATTGATCATTTTATTTGTTTTTTTTCTACTATGATTAAAATGAACATTTGATGATCTGTAAATCCTGTGTAATTCTAACTTTATACAGTTTGTGAGTTTTTATCTGTATTTTGTAGAAGTGTTTTGGCAAGGCTGGTATGGTAGGATAAAGTGTTATGTCAGTCATACACGTAGATGCGTAATCAAACCTGTGTATAGTGACCACCAAAGGGAAACAAGAAAAGTGACCAATTGATAAATTCTGCATTAAAGGTGAAGGAATCATTGGAATTTTTGCTTGCTGTAACTGATAAGTGCAGAATTCCTGTCATTTCTAGTCGCGCATTTCCTCTTTGGTATCACTAAAAGTGGAAATAATTGATGTTTTTGAAACCACTATCAATTGTTTTGACTGAGCACTGGAGGCTGCCATGTTTCCATATGAAATGTCAGCAGGTTCAACAGCAGCGGTTACATAACCCGCTTTTGTTAGTGCACGCTCAGATGTGCTCAGATGTCGTTTCATACATAAACATGGCAGCCTTCAGTGCTCATTCAAAACAATTGATAGTGGTTTAACAAAAAAAAAAAAAAATTATTTCCTCTATTAGTGATACCAAAGAGGAAACGTACCACTAAAAGCGACAGGAATTCTGCACTTATCAGTAACGGCGAGCAAAAGTTCCAGCGTTTCCTTCCCCCTTTTACTCCTTGAGTACAAAGCTCGCAATTTTGCACATCACAATTAATACACACAAATGTCATAGAGTTTTCAAAGCGATAAACTGTTGAATATTGAAAATAACCCATATGTGTGCTATTATGCTATTGCCTATTATCCTGTAAGTTCAGGAATGGTGCTCATTCGTTTGCCTTTTATGCCTATTGTAATCAAAATGAAAGCAAGACGGGGTCAAATACTTTTATAAGGTAGGCTATAATTGTTATGATAGTTTCGATTTTAGCAGCCCTAAAGCGTAAACCTGTACAGTGTAACCTCATTATAAAGAGCTCTGATAGCAATACAATTGTTGAAAAAAGGAAGAAATAATCGACTGTCTCGCGATGACGTGGCGAACTAAGGGAGCGACGTTTCGACTGCGTTCTGCTAGTCTTCGTCAGGCATCGCCACGTCATCGCGAGACAGTCGATTATTTCTTCCTTTTTTCAACGTATATTCGCCGCGATGGATAACCTTTTTACTTCTAATACAATTGTTATCGTACTAGATCATTATATTTTTGTTAATCCTGATATAACAAGATACATGTATATGTACCTGTTTACCATATAACAAGGTTAATCAGTGGTCCAAAGCCCCTTGTTATAATGAGGTTCCAGTATATTGGTGATCCCACAAAAAAGCCATTAATCACCCATCCCCCATGGCAGTGCTTTTTTGTGTGTGTGTGTGTGTGTGTGTAAACTAAAATGATTCCATATGGGCATTCAGGTATATCCTTCTCTGTGTGGCTATTACCATAGCAACCGCATTGTTGCTTATCATGCCATTATTAATTTTTACCAGTCAAATGAAACTGAACTAAAATTACTCCCCATCACATATTTCCCTTTGATGTGCTCTTTTGTGTGCACAAATGAATCAGTGGGGAGGAAATAAAATGTCCCTTTTTCGAGGGTGTTTTTTCTAGCTTCACATTTTCATTGCATGCTGAACATATATAGAGCTCTTTGGAAATTTATGGAGGCTTATTTATTATTCACAGGGAATCTTTCTGGATTTTCAGGGGCTAAATAGTCACCCACAGTCGCATGTATTTTGTACTGTGATAAATTGAAATGAAACTATTGAGATTTATCTTTTTGCAACCATTAAACCATTTGCACTCAAACCTGGCTATAAAGACCACCCTACTATAGAAAGAATGGGTGCCTTTATGGTAACAGGTGGTCTTAATAGACGGGTTTATTCCGGTCAAACCTGTCTATTAGGACCACCCTATAGAGAGACAAAAAGTGGTTATTATGAGCAGGTGGTCTCAATAGACAGGTTCATTAAAGACAAGTCTGTTGATAAAGCCCATCTTATAGGGAGACAAAAAGCAGTTATTATGAGCAGGTGGTTTTTCGAGACTAGGTTCATTTACATGCAAACTATCAGTGGTCTTTATAGACAGGTGATCTTTATATACATGTGGTTGCTAGAGGAGGTTTGACTGTAAATATTAGTTTTCTTCAATTGATTAATACTGAATTGATTTCTAGGGGAGCACTACATTCTGCATTTATCACATTTATCTCAACAATGGTGATAGATTAGAGCTACATGTAGATTGGGAATTCCCACCACATATGGTTATTAATTATAGCACAATAATAAGTCACCTTGAATTTTGTTCACTATGCCACCAGTTGTGTGCATTCATAGATCAAATTCAAAGGTCAAAAATTGATAATTGGCAAAGTGTTTTGACACAGAATACTCTATTCATGCTAAAGGACAATGGGTCTATTTTAATTTGGATGCTACTTTCGATATCCATAAGCTATTAGTAGATCTGTAGTTTCGTTCTATTTGCAATATATTTTGATGGCCCATGCCATGTGCATGCAGTTCAGTGCTGAAGGAATACTTGAAGCGAAGAGAGGTATATAGAACATATTCCATTATACTCTACACATTTGTTTATATAGTCAGGTAAGTAAATGATTCAAATATAATTATTGATACAAAAGCAAACATATATATGTTTCTATATTGAATCATCTGTTGTATTGGTATATACACATGCATTTTATGATTGTAATATATACCTTGTGTGTTGAATATAATTAGTTTGCTTTGTAATTTAGTGTATGACTGCTACAGTGTATCATAAAAGGAACTACTACAATAACTGCATCAATTCATCTTTTATTTGATGATAAGTTATTTGTTCATGTAAACATAAACGTTTGATTATATAAGCAACCATACAAATAATAAAATATTATATTTGTTCTATTTTCAATATCAATATATTTGATTGTAGCTATACATACTCCCATTTCAATATAATTGTGTGTATCTATCAATAGATTAGATGGGTTCATTGTTATCCATTACAACTTGTTCTGTATAGCTACTTGACAATGACTACATTCACATGGCGTGTATTTGAAAAACATGCTCTCTGTCAGTATACAAATGATGCGCAGGTATGAGTGGGTCGGTAGGAATTGTTTGCACAAGGTAACTATGGAACTGTTAAACCCACGAGGCGAAGCCGAGTGGGTTTAGACTAGTTTCCATAGTTACCGCGTGCAAACAATTCCACCGACCCACGAAATAAACTTGCGCATCATCTGTTTTATAGAATGGGCATTGTTACGCCCCCCAAAAAGTCAAAAAATGAAAAATTAGAAAAATTACCGGATGCATGAAATAATTTTACCGGACGCATGAAATTTTTTACCGGACGCATGATTTTTTTACCGGACGCATGAAATTTTTTACCGGACGCATGAAATTTTTACCGGACGCATGAAATTTTTACCGGACGCATGATTTTTTTACCGGACGCATGACTTTTCATGCATCCAGTACAATTAATTGTCTGCACAAATTTTACTCTCAACCAATCAGATTGCAGGGATTTATCAACCCATTCTATAATATGTTTTGTCAGCATAGGGGTGTATATAGGAAGTGAGTTATTTTCAAATCTTCTAGTTATACAGCTAAATGGAGGATGTCTTTGCACATTTCATAATTGTAACCCATTGATCCAAATTTGATTTGTTTCATGATTTACACAAACATAACAGACATGAAAGGTAGTAAAATAAACTGTAATAACAATTTGTTTATTTATAAAAAAAAACATTAATAAATGTCAATGTTATCAATGGAAAACAATGTTATATGTATTCCCAAGTATTATTCATGGACGTTCAACTTCCAATTCAGTTCAATCTATTTAATTGAAATCAACAGTTCTCCGATATCAAATTCATCCTCTGCAGATCTCAAAAGAACTTAGTCACACCCAGCTGCAAAGAAATATAGCTGTATAGAGCAAGAAAATGGAGAGAAAAGATCGGGAAAAGCTCAGAAGGAACCTACCGCTGTTAGCGCGGAGCATGGACTTTGTAGTGGTATCTATGGAACTCGTTTCAAGAGATATCTTCCAGAATCACCATATTCAGGCCTTTGAGGTAAGCTGGCATGCAGATTGATTTCCTCCCTACTGATTTTACAAAGAGAGAAAATATATTTCTTATATATTTGTCATATATTTTTAATTTTTTACATTTTTGGTGAAGGGTTATTTTTCCACATTTTTTGCAAAAAAATGTAAAAAAATACTAGGCTTTTTAAAAGCTATTTTTTCATGGAAAGTTGAGAAGAAACTTTCTGCTGCATGCAGCTATCGTGGAGCATGGACTTTACAGTGTTGTCCATGGAACTCGTTTCAAGATCTATATAACCCTTTCAGAATCACCATATTCAGGCCTTTGAGGTTAGCTAGCTAGAATTCAAATTAATTTCCTAACTCATTTTTATATGTCCACAGTATGATAATACAGTAAAACATCTGTGCAAACTGAAAGAAATGAACCTATAGATATCAACAATTGAGTTGAGTGGAGAACAGATTGATTTGATTTGAAAATTGTCCTTTGATATTGCTGATTAAAAATATCCTAAATTTCTAGTGATATGAAAAATAATAGCAATAGCATAAATAGTGCAAATAACCATGGTTAATATATATTAATTGATGAAATTGATGAAATTATATTAAAAGAAAGAAATTCTTCATTGAGTAGCAAGGGTATTATATATGTAAATCATTTAGCAAATATTCTTCAACTTGCTCAGTTTAATTATTTGTACACATGAATATCCATTAGGTAAGGAAACAATGATATGACTTGTCTTATACGCGCAGTGAAAATTGTCTATAAAGATCACCCAAGGGAGCCCGAAAACATGTTTTTAAAAGCAACTGGTCTTTATATATATATATAGACGGTTCAATCCATTTAATTGCAAACTGCCTCCTTAGGGAGCCAAGATAAGCTGTCTTTATATAATGGTCGCTATCTTTTATTCTTTAATCTTCATCTTCTCATAATGCCCATGAGCTGCTTGGAAGAAATGCTCCCCATGGAGTGGAGATGGTGCGCACAATTTGTTCGGGCTGGCATTGTATTTATTAGGCACTTTTATAAATCAAACCTATATTTATTATCAATGTGAATATTCAGAGCAACCCAGTGCCGATGTTGAAGAATCGCAGCATGCTGATGAGTTTGGAGACACGAGGTCCGACCGCGTTTCAAGCTCTTGTGGATTCGCTCGTCGCTAGCGAAGACCCCGTTCAGATATCTCTGGCAGAGCAACTGGGCTACCAGAGTCGGACAAGGCCAGTTAGGAACAAATCCCAAGCGGCAAAACCGCTAATGACCGATCACGCGGCTAAAAGTGCAGCATTGTCGGAGCTTCCTCCAAACTCACCGAAACCTGTGAACTTTGAGCCTCACTCTGACTTCAGTATGGATTTGGACAATATGGAATCGACAGACAGCCCTGATGCCGGCTACCTCCCAAGAATGACAGATGAGAGCAAAGTAAGCATGGAATGTTTCTAATATGAATGGGCATACATGTAGATCTGTCATTGATACCTATTCATCAGGGGAGGATGATCTATTTATTCATCCCCCCTGATGAATAGGTATTACTTAAGTATATATGCCTATGCCAATATGTATTGCAGAACAAAAGGCAAGAGGGTGAGATGAGGATATAACCCCCCCCCCCCCCCCCCCCCCGATATTTGAGTATGGAGGGATGGCTTTTATTATAATCCTCACCAATATGGGGATACAAAATTACAATATTAACCCACTGACTACCGGAACTGGGTGGGTCGTGTACAAAGTCAATGGAGATTTCAGAATCTCGAAAAGTGTGGGTTAAAATGAATGGATATATGTAAAAGAATCTGAATTATCCAATGGTCTAGAATGCAATTTACGCATACAATGTATAGAAAAAACTCCACCTCCCCCCCCCCCCCCCCCCCAACCCTCTCAGCAATGCAATGCATTCAGCTCTTTCAGGGTTACTTTGGACAATATTACCACATCAAAGAGTCTATACTGTTTATACCTATATTTCTATTTTGGTATAGATACAATTTTGTGTTTTGTAAGATTTCTTTGATTAAAAAAAAAAATGTATTATATGTTTTTTTTTGGAACAGGTATATCGCATGGCTGGGAAACCAAGGGGAATTGCACTGATCATAAACCAGAAGCAGTTTGCAACCCTGCCACAGCGACCAGCTTCAGTGGCTGATTGCACCAGTCTCTGGCATACCTTCAAAGAATTGGGCTTCAATATCATTGTTTATGAGGACATGACTAGTGAAGTAAGTGTATTTATATTTTAATTACAATGTGTGGGGCACACCTATTATGTATTTCTTTTTGTAATTATTGGGCACATGCCCCCCGCCCCACGAGATGTCCTGTGCCCCCTTACACCACTGGCTATTTGCAAACATGTGCATTGTTCTTGAATATGATATATCATATCACTCTTTACTAACTAATTGTTTTTCCTTCTTTAGATGGGAACTATTTGGCAGAGAGAAGCAAATAAACTGTTTTCACAAATTAAGAATTTAAACTATGCTCCGCCAATAGTTGGCAGACGTTAGAATATTGGCAGTATGGGAAATATTTTGTAATTAGTCACCCCTTATCTTACCAATTTCTTCTTCTGATAATAATGAAACTACTTTATTTTGGTTGACTTCTAACAGGGTATAAAGCATATCGTAAACAAACAAGCCAAGCAGAATCACTCGCATTTTGATTGCTTGGTTGTAGCCGTCTTGTCACACGGTGAAGAAGGCTGTGTGTACGGCACCGACGGCCAGCTCGTCAAGATTCAAGAAGATATCGTGGCTGCCTTCCATGAGGATAGGTGCCCCTCGCTCAGGGGAAAACCAAAGCTGTTTTTCATCCAGGCTCCACTTGCAAGTAAGTCGCTGTAAACTATATTCATTGTTGAAAAGTGAGGTGGATATTGTCCAATAATGATTCCATTAATTGTTTGTGTTCTTCAGCAAGACATTTTATATGCACATTTGCTGTTTGGTACCTATGACATTATGAGTATATAAAGATAGTTGAGTAGTTGAGTACATGAAATTAGTATTTGTAAAGCGTATGTATGTGCACTTTTTACATGCAGCTGGTAAGATTGCCCACAAGTGAGTGGAAAATGTGTCACACAAGGATTAAAAGAAAACAAAATTTGTGTGCATTCATGTGTAAATACATGGAGGGGTCCTTGCTTGTATGTGAATTCAATGAACAGAGTTAAAGGGGAATTAACCCTTATCCTTTTGACTTACTGGATGTGATGAGAGCATAACTACTATCATTGCTAGTCACTTATTTCCTCATGAATATTCCCGATTACAAAAATAATCAATATTTTATGGACCACTGTCGTCTGCTTTTCAATGCCCATAGGAGGCAGCCATTTCTTCAACTACTCGCGGTGAAATGACGTGGCAGGCGGAGAACACAATAGCATTATCGTAACCCACTATTGTGTTCTCCGCCTGACACGTCATTTCACCGCGAGAAGTTGAAGAAATGGCCGCCTCCTGTTGGCATTGAAAGCAGACGACAGTGGGCCATAAATTATTGATTATTTTCATTATTGGGAATATTCATGTGGAAATAAGTGACTAGAAATTACAAGAGTTATGCTCTCATCACATCCAGTAAGTCAAAAGGCTAGGAGTTCCTTCCCCTTTAACTTATAATTCAAAGTGATTAGAGATGATCAGGTGTTGTGTTGTGTACATTTTCCCCCTCTTTTTAGCTGCTCTTTGCTCAACGAGGCTCCGAACTAGACACAAGTCCAGGGGGTGTTTCACAAAGATCCTAAGTTGAACTTAGCCTTGGAATACAATATATTCAAAAGCAGCACAGCAATAATTTTTTCATAAAGACTTTTCATAAATGTTACATCAAGAACAAGAAATCTCCTTGATAATAAAAAATATGAATGGTTTGAATCAACATTTTATGCCTTTGAAAAAGGACTTTCACAACAAATTTAAAAGAAACTAATGGCTTTCCATACGTTTTAAGTCCAAGTTAGTGTTAAGTTTAACTATTAATAGGATCTTTGTGAAACACCCCAGTACATAGATATCTAATGAAGATGGGAAACAACTGTGTACATTTTTGTTCTACTCTCTCAGCCTATCAACCTTGTGCTGGTAGTACATGTAGTACATTAAGGGTCTGATATTAGAATGTGTTGACATCGATGATGTTGGCGTGCTATCAGTCTACTGAGTGTGCACTGTAAGCATTGCATATCACGTACATCTGGCTCACTGCATGAGCAGCATTCACTGTGTTTATTGTGAATAAAGATTTACACCTGAAATTACTTTGTACTCGACCATTATTAATTAGCATACTGACAGAACCATTGCAAACCATACCAGCAGTGCATTGTCTTCCTACCAAAGCAAAATAATTCTTTACAATATATATTGCATCATTATTTGACTTTCCTCCCATTTCAGAGAAGACTATATATTAAAGGAGGGGATCATATATAATGGAAATGGGGCAGCTAGTCCTAGAAAAGCCGGCCCTGCGAAGAATCAAGGATCCCATCCAATAAAAAAGTCAATTGGTAGCTCATCTTAAGTCCAGTTCAACTATATTAACTCTTTTCAATGGATTCTTGTTTCAATTTCCCTCCCAATTCAGAGAAGAATGTTGGAGGAGGGGATCATTTGGATGCAGCAGCTCTTAGGACAACTGGCCCTGTTCAAGTTCAAGTTCAAGTAAGAGAAGAGAAGAATGTTGGAGGAGGGGATCATGAGGATGCAGCAGTTCTGGGGAAAGCAGGCCCTGTGAAAGACCAAGGTGCCCAACCAATCAAGCAGTCTACTGGTGGTTCATCAATTTCCAACCAAATCGTGTTATCATCAAGCGATGTATTCCTGGTATACTCGCATCTGCCTGGTAAGCCATCATTTATATCACCAGTCATACCTTTGTAGTAAACGCCACATAAACCAAGTTTAGAAATGATTATTTTATAGCGTGTTAACACATCGTACTATGCAGGCCTCCACAGAATAGCCTAGCCAGACACTGCCACTTCCGTAACCATAACAAAAGCCAAATCTGTAAAACAGTTTTGTTTTGCTTCCATATATATGTTAAATAAAGATTGTCATGTGTGATGATGCTTCAGCGCAGATTACCATTTCGAGGCTTGGTTTTACACACTGCATTATAACACTGAGACAGTGTGTATTCTGTACTGTGCTCAAGGCATTCGCAAGATGGCGCCACTTGTCTGATTTATGAGTCCAAACCACCTTTAACATTTGTATTCCTTTCACATGTACTTTACGCAGCTCATGTGACATGGAGACAAGGGACAGGGAAGCTAGGGCACCATGTTCATCAACTACCTAATTAACCCAAGTACTCCAATATCCAAATACATGTGATTCATGTTACTTTCATCTGCTTTCCTCCATTCCTATCACATTTACTTTATGCAGCTCATGTGACATGGAGACAAGGGACAGTTCATCAACTACCTGACCCAAGTACTCAAGGGCTCGGATTTGCATTGCTTTCATATGTTGGCTTGTTTTTGTCTGTTTTGTGTTTATTTTCGCATTTATTTTACGCAGCTCATGTGACATGGAGACAAGGGACAGGCAAGGGCACCATGTTCATCAACTACCTGACCCAAATACTCAAGGAGGAAGCCAAAGAAGAGGACCTCCAATTCATGGTCACCATGGTAACTAATAAACAAATCATTTGTTATAAATTTCCCTCAATTTTCAGCAATAAAACATTACGAATGATGCAACATTTGTAGATAATACTAACGATTTGAGAACATGCAGTCTGATCATCAACTTCTTGACTGAAATATACTTCAGAAGTAAGCATAAGAGGAGAACCTCAACATTCATGATCAACCTAATAAGATTTGTACTTATTTAATCTTTAGCAAAATAACATTATAGACGAAACAGGAAAGGGTGTAGACATACTACTGGCTAAAAAATGTAACAAAATGAGATTTTCCTGGCAAAATAAATTTTCATTTATTTGATTTATTTGTGGTCAGTTTTTTGTATGTTTGAGTTTACATTATATTTTCCAATATATTCAGGTAAATGTATGAGTTGCTTACATGGCCAGATAGTCTACCTCTCTCATTAGTTCTTCAGATTTGTAACACTGTATCATCATTGCTCTTAAACCAGGTTGGTAACAAAATGACGGCAGCTCATGAATCCACTCCTCACGTTCAGTCATCTCTCACGAAGAGGGTCTTCTTTCTACCGGGATATTTCCAGTATGTATTCACATTTGTCTTTAATAATTTCTGCATTGAAACTTCAATTAGTTTAAAGATTAGATCATCTAGTTATGGCAATGTTTATGTGTTTGTTTTTCAATTCAACTTTATATCCAATATATAAAAAAGGACATCATTACAAGATGTTCAAAGGCAAACTATATTCACAAACTAATTATGACATTCTTATTGAGATATGACAGAGTAATATCCATATGTACAATCATATAATTAAATATTAATACAAATTGGAGATATGGGAAGCTCGCCGAACTAAAAATGGGTAATCCATTATTGATTTGCAAGTCTAGTGTTACACAGCATATTGGTTTCCCAGGACAAAATTCCAGTTGAAATTCTAATTGGTACCCATTGAATTCAATGGGTACCCATTGAAATTCTAATTGGTACCCATTGAATTCAATGGGTACCCATTGAAATTCTAATTGGTACCAATTCTCGCTACCCCAAATAGCAATTATCTCAAAATCTGATCGAAATCCCGAAAACATGCATGGAATTGTGGGATAGCTTTTAGTCATACCAACTTCCTGACTACTGCGTGGACGCGTCGTGTGCATGTGTGCGGCTCGCGGGAGGCGTTTATTTTTTCCGTAACCGGCCCGGGATCTGTATACATGTACTGCATACAAACGCATTTGAGACGTGTGGTCGATAGCTTTTAATTAATGCATTATATTTTGTGTGAGTTACGCTGATTGCATCCATTTCGAGCGTGTGTGAATGATGCGCACGCGCGCCGGAAGTGGGAGTGACGACCAGCAAAGTGGAAAAAAGTCTCGTCTCGCGAATTTCGAGATTTTCGGACCTATTTAAGATAGCGAGAATTGAAACTGAATTCAATTGGTACCCATTGGCATTGGTTTCAATGGGTACCCATTGAATTCAATTGGTACCCATTGAAATACTAATTGGTACCAATTAAAACTGAATTCAATTGGTAACCATTGGCATTGGTTTCAATGGGTATTTGTTTCATTTTCCATATACTCTTTGATTACCAGTTGATTTCAATTGGTAATTTTCAATGGGTAATTTTCAATTGGTAACAATTGATATTAATTGGTAAAATTGTTAATATAGTCAATGGGAATTTCACCATGGGTTCCACTCATTACATTGGAAATTACTGAAAAGGAGCAAGGAAAATAGGATTCCAGCTGGATTTGAATCCGAGACCTACGGATTGTTAGCCCGGCACTCTTAATGACTGAGCTATAGAAAACCCTTTGGTCGGTGTTCGTCCCAGAAACCCCCTAGCTTTCATAAAGATTTGTTAACAATTCCGAGAATTACACATATATATGTTTGTTTGTTTTTAAAATTTAAAAATTGTTTAAAATTCTTGTTGATGCTTTGATTAATTATAACCTAAAAAACAATTTTTCATTTCATGTACGTTGTGTATAAACAAATGTATTAATTAATAAATGTATTTGTTATTATGTTGTATCATGTTAATTATATTAATTCTGTTAATTTAGGTCTGAAGTTGAAACTGATGCACCGATTCGACAGCCTTCTAGCGAGGTAAGCCAATTCATGTATTTATATAAATCTTTAATACGAACATATAAAGAAACTGACCAGAAATATATAATGTGATTGAAAAAGAGCAAAGAAAATAATATATAAATCTTTATGATATTTGTTTTAATATGAATAACTTTCCAATCCTGCATCTGTTTGTGACCAAACTTGATCGATAGATGCCCTAATATTGGCCTCAATGATATTCTGGGGTCAAAGGTCAAATGAGGTCAAATTTTGCATAAATGCAGGCAAGTGGGTGAGACACTTTACGGCTATCGCCTTGTATTTACAAAATAACTTCGTTTGATTTTGAATTTTTGAATATATTTTCTTCATTGCTACATCCAGATTTACAGAATGGCGTCCAAGCCCCGTGGGAAGGCACTGATAATCAACAACCAGAATTTCACCAAATTATCAAGGCGTACCGGAACGGGTGTGGATGGCCGAATGTTGACTAATCTCCTTAAGTGGCTGGGGTTCAAGGTGGATATGCAAACAGATGTTAAAAAACAGGTAAATATCTGTGACTTCCTGAATATTTTTGTTGCTATCCATCATTCTGTACAGGCGTACGAACGGTAGAACTAGGTTAGCGGGTGAAATCAGCCGCCTACATCCCATTGTTCTTAGCAAGCAGGAGTCGTTCTTGATTCAGATATTGCTACATGCAAGGTAAATCTTGTTCGATCCACACGGGTTCCACACAGTATGTCTCATACATTTTTTACGAGAAGGAATGTTTGGCGCTGGTGGGCATTATTCTTCAACTTCTCCCTCGCTAAGTCGTATTGTTATTGATTTAGATGCTCGTTGATTAATATGTTGAGCGCTGTGTCTTGCGGTTTGCTTCGGGAATGGTAGATCTTGTCTCTGATGGTGTATCTTGTGAATTTTTTTTGAGGTTATTAATCAACTGGAATTTCATTTGATATCGTGATCGAGCAAAGATGGCACTTGGAAATTCATTTGGAAGTCGTGATCAATATTAGTGTAGTTCATTAGATAATGATATCTCTAATTGCTCTTGTGATCCTCTGGATCACAAAATGCTTGCATGCTGCTTTGAAGGTTGCTATAATGGCTGGGCTAGAGATACTTGAGTGACCAGCTGGTCTTTCTGTTGTGTCTTTGGGGTCATCTATGCTGGCCGACGAGGCCTGGGCAGTCTGCCCATGGCCTATGTGTTGTTTAGCACTGGTATAACTTGTGAGTTCAGACTTCTTTTGGGTTTCCAATAGGCCACCCATTGGTGGCTTTTCCAATCTATGCTTATGCCTCACAAAATATCAGGCAGGATAGTACTACATTTTGTATTTTAAACAGAATACTGAAGATTAGTAATATTAATATTATACTGAGGAGTGACAGTAATTAAAGTTTTTTTAAGCAGGGATGCAGTAAAATTTGACATTGTCATAGGAAGTAAAATGTTTGTTATCTATTCCATGAACAAAATTTCTTCTAGCTTTTTTTGATTGATGCAAGAAGAACAGAAGCTAGTGAACGTGCATGTTGTAAATACTATTCCTGTAGTTATATAGAATCTCTCAAACTCTGTCATATTAACTTTTTTTCACAGGATATGCTGAAGCTACTGGGAGATTACAGCAGTATGAACCACAGCGCTTACGACTGCTTCATATTCGCCATCCTGACCCATGGCACACTTGGCAGTGTGCACACCAGTGATTCGCAGGAGGTGGAAATTGAAGCAATCACAGGATCATTTACTTCAGACAGGTGTCCCAGTCTCGCGGACAAGCCAAAGATCTTCATCTTGCAGGCTTGCCGGGGAGGTGGGTATCTCTTTCTCTCTCTCTCTCTTCCTTTGTTTCTCTTTGGATGGTGCTCTACTGCTTTGAGCACGTTCGGCGCTGTGTAAACCGGTGATTCACAAAGAGGGGAAGATCGATTGATGCTATTACGGGATTGTTTGCTTCAGAGGGGTGCATGTACACACAAGCCAAATATCTTCATATTTCAGGCTTGCTGGGGAGGTGGGTACCTGTTTCTCCTTTTCTCTTTGGTGCCCTGAGCATGTGTTGCGATTTGTACACCAGCGATTCCCGGGAGGTCAGAATTGACGCCTTCTTGAGATCGTTTGCCTCTGACAGTTGTCCCAGCCTACATTACGTTTCAGCTAAGTTAGAAAATAACCGCTTCTCAGACCTGAGGAGAGGTTGAGAGATTCGTGCCTCTAGTAGAATTTTATCACTGTTTACACCGTTCTTATCGGTAGTGGCCTCGGCGCTAATTTCTAGCAGATGGTGTCTCAATCAAGACGTCGTGCTGCTAGTCTTGATACGCAGACACTACAGACGAGTTTGGGTTCGGATGTGTACAGAGTAGTAAAACAAGTACATTTATATTTTCAAATTGTTACTTATATTCATGCAACCAAGCTAGCAGGCTTATGTGAAAATGGGCCGAGGTCATTTTGTTTCCATTTCACTTCAAATACCATTATCGAAATTCAAAGACGTGTATAAAATCGTGATTATATACACTCAGTTGCGATCCGAAATGTTATTTTGCTTCAGTTCAAATGTGTATCTCGACTCCTAATTCCGAGGAACAATCTCTGAAAGTTAGAGTATAATTGGACAAGAAACAAGAAACCTACAGCTCGTTGAAGATGTCCATTTATTCTTATGGGGAACTCAAATTGGCAATGCACTCTGATTTAGTGGTTTAGTGGACACAACAGGCAGGATAGCTGCTACAGACCACTTAGAGTCTTAAATAGACATGGTTAGGAATGTTTATAGGTCATGTGTTAATACTTAGCCAATAATAATGACTTCGCTACTATACACTGGGAGGATGTATTGAGTCAATATAATATCAGTCACACCACACAATGAATAAGAATGAAAAGGTCTAGAAACCTAGACTAGTGGCCATGCAGTTTACTGCGTGTAACCGGAGGAGAATAGGCTGCTTTCGTTCCGTGCTCGTCCACTACTGAACGCGTCGAGAGTGAGCCATACTGCACTGGTTGACTAGGCACGTTGACATGTCATTAGTTACCTTTTCGTTTTCATATGTTGACGCCCGTTCAAACATGCCGCGCTCGCGCGGACAAAGGCACGCATAGGAAGCACATGCAGTAGGGCCATTCTTGGTCACGTGTGTGACCCAAAACATGACAAATTTTGAAATGGGATGCTTATATTTCAGTAAGTATGAGACTATAATGACTTTTTACTTCATATGTGACTTGAATATGATGTAGTCTTTCAAACTTAACACAAAAGATTTTATAAGGATTACGTAACTCAATGTCAGAGGTCAAATGGCATGGGTCACGTGTGTGACTTCGCACGGAGCGCAATTTTTTCATAACTAAATTTCATTTGGAAAATTCTTTAAAATATGAATAGCTATAATGTTCATCTTATTACCAGAGAAGTACTATACATTTGTAAGTACAACAATAGCAATGAATGAGAATTATATCAAACCGTTGTGTTTTATAGTACTTAATTATGTGGCAACGTCTGGTCACGTGTGTGACATTTTGGGTTGGTCACGTGTGTGACATGTACAATATGAATGGAAAAATGGGAATTTTATAATATCGGGTTTAGAAAAGAATGAAAGGTTGAATTTGTACAAAGTTGGTATCAACCTGTACAGGAAAGTGAGAAGAAGGAGCTTGCTAATTATCCTTTTGATATCTTGATTATTTTCTGAATTATGATTATTAGAAAAATATTGAAATATGTAAATTTATGCAAATGAGTAAAAAAGTTTCATTTTAAACTTCAAATCATGTATTTCATGAAACTTTACACATGGATCATTCTGAAAATGGAACAAAACTACAGAAAAATAAAACTTCAATTTTTCCGAAAAAGTTTCACTTTTCAAAGAATGGCCCAGTAGGCTAAACCTAACCATTTCTTGCCCGACCCTGGCCCGTGGGCGTGGACATCGCCACGGCATGCCGTAGTGATAGACACTGCCATACAATAAAATGTAGACGTTTGTATTCATTTAATTAATTTCATAGCATACAAACAGGCCAAACACGGGTTTGTGCCATTGGGTTAGCATCGTACGCAATCGCAATGCACGAATTATTAGAACCAAGTTGATAAACTAACACGAGACTCGCTTTTAGTATGATATTTTCGCGTTATCATGCATCCCGAGAAGAGTATGACGTCATAAACAAGACACGGTGACCGTCGTTTGGGTCGCCGGTGAAAACGGGGGTGAACGCGTGCGAAAATCGGACGGTGAGCAGAAGGTAGATACTGACGCATGCGCAGTGCATGAAAATGACGTCAGAACGGCGAGTCGAGTGCTTGGCGACTCGGAACGAAAGCTCGCTATTATCTCTATAATACCACTAGGTCTCAGGGGGGCAGTTAATAGGGCATGGAATGTTGACGAAAGCTATTAAAATGCTTGAGATGATTTCCACCGTGGTGGAGATCACGGCTAACTTAGTGAAACGTCATGTAGGCACAAGCCAAAGATCTTGCAGGCTTGTAGAGGAGGTAGGTATATATCTCTTTTATTCTCTTTTTATCTTTCTTTCTCTTTAGTGCTCTGAGCACATATATCATATGATCCGCAATTAATATATATTTTGTATGGGTGCCCCGATATCAATCAAATAGGAAAACAGGGTAGATGAGAAACTAAATTATCATCTTCGAGATTGTAGAACAATATATACATGTGGAAGAAACAATTATAGATCCTTATTTTTGTCTTATTATTGCTCTCGCAGAGAAGAAAGATCCTGGCCACGATGCAACCGATTCTCTGAAAGGAGGAGAAAAATGTGACCCAATAATGACCCCAGCGATGTCATCATCTTCATCGGAAGACAGACTTGTAGATAGATTCGTCAACTTGGAGATCATGGATGAAACAGACAGCGTAGCAGTGAGGAAAATGCCCACCCAAAGTGATATGCTGATTCTATATGCAACCATACCAGGTACCAGTTATTGTAGCTGTCATAATAATATGATAGTGATTTCATAATTATTTGTACTCTGTCATAATTACATAAAAGTGAATGTATGATAACTCTGTCATAATTATATAAGAGTGATTTTGTAATAACTTGAATTCTGTCATAATTTATAATAGTGATTTTACAATAACTTGAAACTATGCTATATGATGATTCATTTCGACTGCTATGGGAAAAAATAACCAGAATATATAGCCAGCCTAGATCGAGGGAACTTGCACAAATATATAATAAAAAACAATCAATACAATGGGCTGGTTGGTTACAAATTAATTAAACTAAAGTAAGATTGAGCTAATTTCTAGATTGATGGCGCAATATGAATGCTTGTCTATTATTTGTATTATTATTATTTGCTATTGCAGGTTATGTGTCGTGGAGAAATTCAGAAGCGGGTAGCTGGCTCGTCCAAGCGATCAATGAAGTCTTGAGAGAAAGGGCTGAGGAAGAAGACCTTCTCTCCATGACAACCATGGTAAGAAAAATAGTTTGAGTTTGAGTTTGATGTTTTATTATCCAAATAAAAAGTACATCAATATAATATTAATAATAATAATAATTGCATTTATATGACGCTTTATACGGGCATTTCTATAAAGCGCACTGGTGGCATTATTTCAACCATGATATAACAAATTAATTTTCCAAGGTCCTTATTATAATGAGGTTCTACTCTATCTTCTACAACCAAAATTGTTATATCTCTGATTTTTTTTTAATTTTTCCAGATAAATCGTCACGTGGCGACATCCTTCTCTTCCACTACCGGCTTCTTCAAGATGATGCCTGCCCCAGTCAACATGCTCACCAAGAAACTGTACTTCTTCCCGGAGAAGATTCAAAGAACATGAAGAGCTCTAAGCCTAGGCATGCGAGAGGCAGGGAAGGGGGAGGGGGAGCAATGGTGTAGCTATTAATTTTCTTGTGGGGGTGTGACAGGGATAATTGTCCAGTGACGTCATTCAGAGAATTTAAAATCCTATTTTTTCTGTTTTCGAGCCTCATACAGACGGAGATCGCACACATACACACTCAAACACAAACATACACACATGCATATGGACAATCAAACGAACAGTAGTTTACTCATCCTACACACATATCTCATTCATGACGTCACACTGACGCGTTTCACATCACTCATACAACATAAAAGTGTTAATTCAATGAAAAGACACTTGAATAAATTTTTTTAAATGAACTAATATGCCACGGAACATTGCTTTTACATGTGACACGTACACAAAACACACATTTATGGAGTGATCATGACAGATATCCCTTGATTTGATTTACCCTGGACACCTGAACAATTATCCCTGCCACACTGGCACCAGGGGGCATTACATTTCATGATGGGCCATATAGGTTCTCACAAGCGCACACAAGGCCCTCTCCTCGTAGCTACGTCCCTGAGTAGGAGGGCCAAAGCTCCTGTTACATTCAACACCTGCAGTTAGTCAGTTCAAAACTTGAAGAGAAGGGCCGCTGTTAATTAGTTATTCAGAGTTATTCATGTCTAAAAGTTTGTGACCTTTGAAGTGGTCCTGATGATGTCATTTGTGCCATATTGCTCTGATGCATGGAATATCTAGGATGGAACTCAGATAAATATCATCATTTGGGATAATCATGTTTAGAGTTTGAGACCCTTGTAAAAAACATATTTACCCGTCGGTATTCAATATTTTATTG
Source organism: Echinarachnius parma (assembly GCA_037951105.1). Lineage (NCBI taxonomy): Eukaryota > Metazoa > Echinodermata > Echinoidea > Clypeasteroida > Echinarachniidae > Echinarachnius > Echinarachnius parma. Next base: position 56,961 of record JBAMJV010002001.1, on the reverse strand, counting down.
GTAGTCAAGCATATTAATGGTTAAGTTACAAGCCATTTTCATTCCAAAAGGGCACCCTACAGACACATACAAAAAAATTAAATTAAATTGTACAATTACAAAAAATGTGTAGGATTTTAAAATATTTTCTTGAATTATTGATTAAAAGTTTGTCCGCAACATTTATTCCATTTGGATATACATGTACTTATGGATATTTCTGTTGTTTCCTCAACCAAAGTTAATTCCGTCTTTAAAATTGTGTGCTTTTGCAATTGTACACTCGGGTTAAGTGCCCTCTAAACCAAATCTTAATTATCCCTTTAAACTGAAGTTGGTACATGAGCACCTACTGTCTTTTGTTAAAACTGATCGAGTGAGTACTTCTATGATGATTATTTTACTGAAGATTATTTATTATATCTTGAACTTTGTTCAGAATAGTGATACCAGTGATGACTGTACTGTACAAGGTACTGACAGCAAACGAGTGACGAAAACAAAATTGTTCTATATCATATGTGAAGGAAAAAACGAAAGTTGATTATAGGTTTGTATGGTTGTATTCATATTATGGATCATTTCATGTTGAGCCACATTTCAGGTTCTTTCTTTAGTATTGTCAAGGAAGGTAAACCACTTTCATTCCAATATTTCTAATAAAAAATAGACATACTACAGTACTTCTTGTTGGTTGGAAAAGATATGTACAGTGCTTTTACAGTGTAAAATTATGTTATTTAAAATGAAACTTTTTATTGATTTTAAGAAGTGATAAATCATAAGCGTTTGTAGATGTGTGCACATTTTGTGGTCAATCAATAAAATATACCAATATAATTCAATTCTTACTGTTTCCATGTGTTTGCATATTTCCTGAAAAATGAGCAAGGAACGAAGGGCTTTCTATGGCTCAGCTGGTAGAGCACCAGTCTAGCAAACCAGAGGTCTTGGGTTCACTCCCGAAAAAGAAAAGAAAAAAATTCTGTGCTCATTTTTCATATCTTTGGTCAATAATGTTTTGAAAATATAGGATGTACACAGTGTCGGGTGAGAGTCAGAAGAGCCTTCAGTCAATTTTGTGGTTACCATCTTGTATGTCGGACCCTTTTCGGATAATAATTATTTTTCAAAAATAAAAGAGATTAAAAGTTTTGGACCCTTGTAGAAACCAAATTTAAGGGATAGTTGAGTTTTGGTAGAGGGCGCTACACAAAATAATTTTTTGTGAGATAATGAAAAACTGAGTGTCAAATTTGAAAGAGCATACAATTTTAATGACAGAATAAACTTTATTTGATCAAAATCGGTTCAGAAATGGCTGAAATATTCATAAACATAACCATTGGTAATAATTGTGGGCCCCACATTTATTCGATAATTTTGAACCAGCTGTTACATTTTTTTTTGTAATGCTTCTTTTTACCAAAAAAATTACAAAAAGGGTTTTTAAGAGATGTTGATTATCTCTCTACCTAATCACTATTTCAACAAAACACCACATGCACAATATTGCATTTAAAATGGCTGAAACCGATGAGTGTTTAGAGATCTTTTTGAATAACAGGCTTTTTACTTATTTTGTATTCCTTTCGAGCATGGTGGAGTTATAACTACATGTATTAGTTTGTAATGTAATGGTGCAGGTTTTGGTTACTGAAATTCAATTTGACCAAAACTGTACTCTCTTTACAAGAACTCAACTATCCCGTTAAACATGATATCTCAAAAGTACAAAAAGTGACTTTATAGAGCCCTTCTCTTCTCTCATCCAATGCTGTGTAGTTATTAAGTCTTCATGAAGTAAAGTAAACTGTGCATGTACTTTGATACTTGAGAAATAACAATGATGTGGGTATACAAACAATGTACTTGATAATTTTGCAAATAGCACAATGAATTTTTTGTTCTGTATTTCAACATGTAGTACAGTGTACAACAGTCTCCGCTTTGTAAGGTAGAATTTTGCCAGGTATATTTTAACTCATTAAATATTTCCCTATAAAGCAGAGGCTATTGTATTAAAATCATACAAATAAATCAATAAAACTACAAAAAGACACAAAAGATGAGGCTTGAATACACAGATTGTATGATAAAGACAACAGGTTTATTCAATTATGCTCAACCCACAATCTTACAGTAACAGAAAATGAGGGGGTACAATATACAAGAGTGACCAACAAACAGTTTTTTTAATACACAAAACACATTCACTACTTTCACACATCAGGCTGCAACGAATAAGACGCTTGAATAGTAAATGTTCAATTCTACCTACTCAAAAGTTGTAAAATCTCTTTGACTTTGCTTCCATCCTTACGTAAGCTTGAATAGTAATGTTCAAATCTACCTACGTAGTTGTCAAATTTCTTTGACTTTGCCATCCTTACGTAAGATACTCTTCAAGATTCAATTGTACATAATAATGTCAAAAAGCTGTATTTTTTTCTCTATAAGACCTTCATGAGACAATCTACACTTACAAACTGAGCAAAATGTTTTCCAATATTTTCCATGAATGTAAAATTTCTTCCAATTAATTTACATAATTCATCTAAGATTAAGCATGAAACATACACCAATTATTTCTTCTTTTTTTTTGTGGTAAAAATCTGTGTAAATACAGCAAAGTTTTGAGCTTGATTTCCAGCTATTGCTACAGCCAGAAACAGATTCGCTCAGTATCTGACTTATCCAGTTACTTCATGATGTACAGTAGATTTGTTATAATACAATGATTTCAGAGTACCACCCCACCTGCATTCAATCTTCATTTTGCAACTAGAAAGATCAAAAACCCTTGCCACCACAGTGCATGATCGGCAGCAATGACCTAGTTGCGGTGGGGCACCTACTCTATAAAATATGTTCGTCAAAGTACCACATTGTAACATCGTGCAGAATGACATGATAGATTGTATTTCCACGATCCCCCAATTCTGCTGTTATACAGGCAATCCACGGTCAACACCATGGGATGTTAACTACAATCGGTACAGAACGAGCGGAGGTAAAAATATCGTCAAATTTGTCTTCAGCGTATCTGTGCTCAATTATAACAACAAATCTAGCAAACTACAATAATTAGATTAACTAAGTAACCACTAAATTCATTTTTCCTTCTCTTTTTTTTTCGTTGGCAAAAAACGGTATACATTAGCAAGAGAAAACTGTACATTCCTAGCCGAGCATACCATGAAAAAAAAAAGAATGAAAAACCCCCAAGGTTGTATAGTACCTATATAGCAAACGACTGTACAAATATACTTAGATTTTTTTTTGTTTCGTTTTTTGTTAGGTTTTTTGACACTTATTGACTAACACTAGGGCTGAGGTTGGAAAGTAAAAACCCAACGGAGACCCCAAGTGATAATAATAGTAATGACGAAGGCAAAATACAAAAATAAAAGGAAAAAAAAGAGAAAAGTGAAATATTGTATACACTTAATTTTCTTACAGTTGGGCTAGAAAAAGTTTTTCTGTGCAACGGACACGACTGAACTTGCATTTCATCAGTTCATTATTCTCAATACAACATACTGCATGTACACTAGTATTGAATCACAAGCAGGTATGCAGATTTGATAAGTACAATGTACACACGAGTACACAGAATGGAAATCACATCTAGACATCGGTATCTTCAAGCTGCTACAAGGTCAAAAAATGTTCTTACGAGTATCAAATTATTCCGTATGATTCAATCAAAATGTAAAATGTTGACTTGTCAAGCATGCATCTACGCGAAAAATAAAGAAAGTTCCTAGCCCATCGTTTCTTGTACATGTTCTTATTCAATAAAATTCTAAGCATCAACACATTTAAAAAAAGAAACACACACATCAAAAATACATACTACAAACATAAATAAGTTAGAATGGCTATGCTCTCGGGCAAAATGAGTATCCTAATTCAAAACATGAGACAAAAAAATAACAAATTTTGGTCATTATTTTTCACATGAAGCTGGTATTACAATTATTAGAGATGTACAAGGGATGTTACCATATATACCTTCATGATCATGCTTATCCAAGGGCAAGTCACACAACAACTTGATCAAACTAAACAGATGCTCCTCGACCAATCAGCATTCAGTGCCTGTACACTTAGCGCTGGGTTTGATCAAGTGCAATTTTTGTGCAACACACCCCTGATTGAGTACTATAATATCAATATGGGGGCAAAGAAACCTGAAGATTTTTTTTTCAACTTTCATTACGCTGACATAACTTAGTAAATTTACAACCAAAATTCGAGAAATGCAGCCTTAAAAGACAATAGCCTGATAAATATACAAATCTTAACACTGGCAATCCTACAATATTTAAAAAGACATCTTGATGTAACTTTACAATGCAGAATCCTATTTCAATATTCACATCAAGAAATTTCCAACAATCATGATTTCAAAAGATTACATGTACGCTCAAAGACAACTTATTAAAAAGCATGATTTGAAAATCACCCCTCCATCAATTGCCCATATTCAATACTTTGTTACAAAACCAGATAAGATTGACATTCAGTTCTTGTGCAATGCCATCTTTCTATACAAAGCCTGATAAAAGAGTCCAATTCAGTTCTTATGCAACGTCATATTTCTATTGTTCAGGCTAAAAGGGCCCTTAGGGGATTGTTTTCCCCCTCAAAAAAGGTTGTTACTGGGTGCAAAGGCTCTCGGTGAGGAAACTGCCTCCTAACAAAGGAAACTGCCTCCTAACAAAGGAAATGCAATTTCTGTAAAGAGCTCCGGCTTGATTTGCAGTAGAAGTAATTATGCATGGGATTGTCATCAAGAACATAGAATAGAATCACCGTCATCAAGAACATAAGAATCAATTTCTGACATGCTTTTGATGGTTCAAGAAATTGAGATTGCAATATAAACTTTCTATTGTACAGACCCCTATTGAGGTGCTTGTTATATTACTCCGGGGGTACAAGTACAAACATCAGCTCTCGAAATGGAATGGAGTATATAATCACCACCTTTCAAACAAAATAAAAAATAAAATACCACAAGAGGATCAGCAGTTCTAGCTCAAGCAATTTTCACTTTCTTTGTAACTATCTCACCGTTTTTTCCTCACTTTGTTTTTTATTTTGTACACAATGTGCCACAAACATTGATAGTCCGTTTGCGGCACGACATGTATGAGCAATGAGCCAAATATTCTACAAAGCGTTGTAAGCTTGTTAACACTGTTCTTCCTCACCAGGAACGGTATTCAATATAAAAAAAGAGCAAGAAGAAGAAAAGAAGAGGTTTACATTATTAACCAGACGTTTAAAAAAAAAGGTTTGCAGCTGCGAAGGCGATAAACTGGCTTCCTCCTAACTGACATTTCGGGGCATGGCGTCGTTAAGGTAGAGCAACCAATTTTACTAGCACAGCCTGCATCAACTTTCACTTCTATGTGGATCTTGTGTTATTCAGACCACCGCTATCACTTTTTATACATCAATGTAATACATAAACACATCTAAAAGTCCTTTTTTTTATTATGGACAGATCCCGTTTTCTAGCCAGCCCCATGACAGTGCACCAGGAAACAACAGTGATCGGCCACTCGCTGCGTGCAAATCAATGTGTACTTGCATTCATTTATTTTATTTACATGCATATATGCCTAATTACTTATTGATTGATTCTGAAGTCTGCACATACACAATACTCGAGATAAATAGCTTGAAAATTAATTATCAAATGCACCTTTCTTTGCTAATCATATACATGTGCTACAAGTTCAAAAAGGAGTTCCAACATTATTTGGCATCTTCAAAGATTAATTAATTTCCCTATTTTGTTTACCCCCCTCACTTTTTAGCTGTATACCAGAGCATTGCACTATTCCATACACAAATATAACACTGAAAAACCAAAGTAGAGAGAGAGAGAGAGAGAGAGAGAGAGAAAGTAATAAAAAAAAAAGGTTTGAGCACATTAACTTCATATGCATGCCATCAACAAGGTTTATATAAAGGCATGTTATCTCTCATTGGAGCACATTTCACAGGGCTCAACGCTATGAAGGAAAACGAGGGTCAAAGATTACAATTGATGACCCTAAATAATTCAATTAACCTCTATTTTTAGCACAGACAAGAGGGCAGTTTATCCCCTCTGATTTTCAACGACCGGATCCCTTAGCATAACAGTTAGTGTAGAGTCCTGCTTCAAAGCAATAACGTAATAAAAATTAATAAAGAATTAGAAATAATGGAAAATATACCAATTCACATACAAATACTATATCTAGGTGGTCTATACAAATTGTCTCACTGGCTAAGCAGTACCATAAAAAACTTGTTGTGCAATTCATTCATCTAGTGAGAGTAAGTGAGAGAGAAGGAGAGAGAGAGAGAGAGGGGAAAAATCAAGAGTATATTCAAAAGTTGTTATTTAGTTCTGTTTTTCGATAACATTTGGAGGCAATATCAATAGCAAGATAGAACATATAAAATAATGAATGCTACTCGGCTGGATAATATTCAACACCAGCAGACATCACAAAGTTTTTTTTTAATCTTCTGTACATTTATTTAAGACTACTCTACACATTTTTTGCAGTACTGATATGTGCACATATTAGGCACATACAGTTTCCTCTTTCACATATTTTAATAATAATCAAATGTAAGAATTTTTCCTTAAATATTTACTTGTTTAACAGGTCAGAATATACACCATCTATACACAGGATGGACAAAACTCACTATGCATTTCTCCAAGTTACGCACAACAACGTCCATGCCTCAAGAGGGAGAGAAGATGTTTGTTTTTTTCTCTCAAAATCAGTCTGATAATTTTTGTTTAAATACAGATATGCTATTAATAGTGCATCAAGAATGCAGAGGTTTGTGTTTATAATACAAAAAGAGGGTGTAAAGGGCACAGAGAAAGATAAGAAGTGATAGACGGGGATTAGAAAACTGAAATTTCGTGGCGGGGGGGGGGGGGGGGGAAATAATATCAATTAGAGGCTTGACAGACTTAGTGTGCGCAACTCGCATTCATACTCACAAGTTACTAATATGTACGTTCGTACGCACGCACGCACGCGCATCCCACACGCACACAAATTAAGAAAGAGTTTAATATATTGTCAACAATTACGCCAAACAACAACACACCCACCTTTTGATTCAAGATTTTGTTTACATCATAGCAATGTCAGACCTTTTTAGTATCATAGCAAGATCGGACCTATTCCTGTAAAAGAGTCACAACGCGATGAAAGAGGGAACGACGCTCTGGCCTCTCGAGGCTAGCAAAAAGTCGACTACATATTCACACACCGCATCGATAGAGAAACGACATGTGCTATAACAGTTATACCGCTAGCTAGCTGCTGTGGTAGAAACAGAGAAATATTACACCTTCAAAATTCTCCTCAAGCTGACGTCACATGTAACATGTCTAAAACACTACGACAGTAATCTGGAAACAAACTAACAAAAAAGAAATTCATCCAAATTTTTCTCTCAATATTTTCATGAAAAAAAGAAGAAACAAAGACATAACCTGCAAAGAATGTCTAACAATTTGTTACTTTAAATTCCTCTCTCACATATTACTTTTCAAGAATATGAATAATCATTAAATAAAGGTTTACACAGCGAACTCCTTTTTTCCAATGTCAACGTCTTGGTTTACACTACATGTATAGATGATGCCTGCTGGAGAATTCATAATTACTTTTTTTTTTTGCTTTTTTCATTTTTTTTCTTTTTCACTTGAAGGTGGTGATACATAGCATTCCACATCTGTTAAAAAGTTTGTTGTTGTTTGTATTTATAATTCTCACAAATCTCTTGTCTAGGGTTGGGTGTTGGGTGTCTAGTTGCTGGTGGGCAGGGCCTTGGCTAGGCCTGGGCTGGGCCGGGGCTGGACCTGGGCCTCCCACCGCTGGTCCAACCTCAGTTCCAGACCTTCAGGAAACTGTCCCAAGATCCCGTCGCTACGGCCATGCCGTCCTCCGTCACACCCAGGCAGCTCACTCTGTTGTCATGGCCGGCAAGCACACCTGCAAAGGAGCAAGAAAACAAAACATATTATTTCCAGTCCATCAAAAGAATACAAGTTGGCTCAGGGTAAAGGGATATAATACTTCTGTTAGCACCAGGGCTTGACATTACCACTAGTCCACTGCCCCAGGACACACAAAATTAGTTGCGGCCACCCAACCTGCTATTCATGCTAAATTTTACTTGCCCAAATTAGAAACCAACCATAATTTGTAATGACTTTCTTTGTTGGGGGCCATTAAACTTTGTTAAGTCTTTATTTTACTTGCCTGATGGTACCCACCATGAAAAACCAAAACAAATTCTAGCCCTTTATTTTTACTGCAGTAAACAAGATTGAGATAAATTTCCTGCTTTCAACCCAGGTGTGGTAAATGGGTACCAGGCAGGATTTATTCCTTGAAATGCTTGATGGGCCTGCAAGGAAGCTCGGCTACAGCCAGGCTAATAATATACCATATAGTACAAATGCGCATTGCAATAGGAATTCTAGGTTGATGGCATGAAAATAAATGCTGGACTATTATTATTATAACTATCATTACTAGAAATTATCAGTTGTGTTTGGTATAGAACAGCATGACTGAAAACAGTGGTAGGATAGTTTATACAAGAGTCAGGGATACCAGTTGGTTTCTCCAGATGAGCCTGAAAAGAGACCCAGACAGATTGGAGCCTCATATGTTATGTACAATATGAAGCCTGATATGGAAAGGTGTCGGGGCATGAAATAAGGCTATAGCCTGAAAACTGGCATCCCTAACAAGTCCCTAAATAAACATGACTACTCACCAGCACGTTCTCCCTTCATGGAGTCCCACACATTGCAGTTGAAGTCGTCGTATCCAGCTAGGAGCAGTCTTCCGCTCTTTGAGAATGCCACGGACGTGATGCCGCAGATGATGTTGTCGTGCGAGTACAGCATGAGTTCCTGGTCGGCGCGGATGTCGAAGAGGCGGCAGGTGGCGTCGTCTGACCCAGTGGCGAATGCATAGCCATTGGGGAAAAACTGGATGGGAGAAGGATAAAGGGAAAACGTACGTAAGAAAATGTCTAGAAATTATTCAGCATAAAATATTTTAAATCAAATTTGATGCCAGAAAGACTTGAGTGCTGATGTCGAAATGTCAACAAGGGACATCATAACACCAGAACACATCAGAACACACACTTCCTTACGCTACAAGTGAAAATCCCCCTAAGCCACCAGTGACCTTATCCCATCCTCTCAAAGCACCTCGATAAATGCAAGTCAGATCAGCTGTCAGTCGACTATAAATAAACGTGTGCGGGAGCCTAGCTAGCGTGCCAGGGACGTGGATTAGGGACTCCCTAACCACAAGCTTGCACATTTTGCACTTTTTAGTATTATGCACTCCTCCCATTCACTCCCAGTCGATGAATGGTTTCTGTAGGTTGTTCACACGTGATAACATGACAGAACGGAATAATTACCCATCTTTTAAATTTAAAAAAAGCCCCATCTTTTGTACAAGAGACCAGGATTAAGAATTGTAAACCGCCAGCTTGCATATTAGAATATTTGTATGAATCAATCCTCCAGAAGTCATTCATCCCAACACTTTCTACAGCCTGTTAGCACCTGATTACAAGACATAATTACCCATCGTTGAAAATAAAAAAATGTATATCTAAAAAGGGACCTGGATTAAAAATGTTAACACAATCATGCACATTACATTCGTATGAATCCTTCCCAGATGTCATTTGTCTTGACGCTTTCGACAGGTTGTTAGCGACTGATCACAGGTCGATTTAACAGTCATGTTGATCATCCACTTTGTCATTAGTTTTACACACAAATTTCACCTCTCATTTTGCTCGGGTTTGTTAGTGAAAACAATAATCTCTTGGCTTTACAATGTTATGTGTACAAACAGAAATATTATATATTTATGCTTGTTCTAGCTCATGAAACTTCACAGCAGCTAGTACGAAATCATTATTAACCCATTGCCTATGGGAACCTGGTGGGCCCTGTATAAACTTAATGGGAATTGCAAATTCTACACGCACAAAACATGAAAGGCTACTCATACGTGATTTCAAAGTCAGTGGCAAATTTTAATTGAGGTTTGTATCATTAAACTTGTTTTGCTGAAAGCCATTTTTTGTCTGGGTGGCCTTTTACGATATGGAAGGGTTGAATCGAAGGGTTTATTCTCGATAAAATGGTAAAAGGATCTCCAACCTTAACGTAAGGAAATATTTCCCTGGATGGACTTTTATCGTTTAGACATGTGAAAAGAAGGATTTACTCTAAATCAAGTGGTGAAAAGGACCTCCAACCTTACTACCCCTTCCCCCTTCTCCTCTCCCCTATTCTTCCCTCCCATCTACTATCTGTCAGGGTCATAATTGACTAATGCCATAATGAGAGGAAGTGACGAGGTTGAAAATTAATCTTTATAATCCAGACATTGTCAAAACGATTAAAATCTGAATAAAAAGAATTATAATTTACAGCTGCTTACTAAAGCAGGTGCATCAAGTTCTTCTAAACAGCAAGGCAGTCATTAATTTGGGCTAGGACAAATGATTTCAAGGGAACTTCCCCAACCATCCATGACTCATGACTAATAGAAAGAATAAATATACACCTTACTCACAACAATGTTCATATCCTTCATACATGTCCCAAATCTTGGATTTTCTCCCAATATCAGCTCTAAGCCAATTGATTTTCACTCACAGGTGAGAAAGTAAAGAGCAATAAGCTTGCATATAAGTAACAGAATATACATTTTGTACTTAGTATAACATCATTTCCATCTGACTTGTGAACATTTGTCTGCGCATACCTTCCAAATGTCTCAGTGTTAGCTATTCCCTTGTTAGCGACCATAGTTAGTCCCAAACCTAGCTGTTTATGTCATCAGTACAAACAATTGATGATACTACAAGTCACAAACAATTGAGATACTTACTGTAACTGCATTTATATCTGACTCGTGTCCTGAGAACGTTTGTTTGCCAATGCCCCACACCCCCAAAATGACTCTGTGAATTCTATTCTCCTATAAGTAATCATAGTTAGCCCTAAACCCAACTGTTCATCTCATTCTTATTAGTACAAGCAACGAAGGTACTTACTGTAACTGCATTTATATCTGACTCGTGTCCTGTGAACGTTTGTTTGCACATGCCTTCCCGGATGTCCCAGAGCTTTGCGGAGGCGTCGCAGGCACCAGACACGAAGGTCCGGTTGTCCGGCGAGAGTGAGAGGCTCATTACATCACCTGTGTGCCCGGTGAAGCCTGTGGTCTGTTGTCCAGTCTCTATGTCCCAAAGGCCACTGTCAAGGAACACAAGGTTGAAATTAAATACAATCTTCATAAAGAACGCCCGCCGGAAGTTAAAATGAACTACAAGCTAGAAATCTCTGTGGTCAAACGTCCAGATTCTACGTCTCAAACATCACTGCGAAAGAACAAAAGATTTAAATTAAATCATGAAAACTCTGCGGTCAGTTGTCCAGGCTACGACATCAAAATCACCACCTACATCCAAAAGGATAAATAAAGTGGAAGAAGGGAAGATGGCACATTCAATACTAAATAAAGTTTAAAGTTTAAATAATGCCTCTGGCTACCTCGTTGCGGAGGCATACAAAATAAACTTGCTATGACTTCTAACCCCCTAAAGATTGAAGCTACTGGTCTCATATATTATGTTTCAATGTCTGAAAAGCCAATACAATACAGAGGACATTAAAAATGGACTTGGTTTCTGTGTACATGTATGTCACAGCACAACCCCTCTAAAAAAGGCAATAATGTGAACAGTTGTCTGGTCCATGTGTGTCCTGTCAAAGGCCACTAGATAAGGGAAGAATTGATGAATAGTTCTGATATATTTATCAATGTGCACAATGTGACATGGTTCATTCAATGCTTCAGGAAAGATGCCAGCCCACACACAAACAATGTGAGCACAATCTCCAGTGCCTGGTAGCATTTCTTCTGCAATGATTCTCTCAAAACACTTCACCTCTACCTGGTCATAATTTATACTCCTGTTTCTAGCACTGAAATTTCTTGTCTAATGTGCAAACCCCAAATTAAAATTAGAATTGACACAGATTGAGGTTACTTGCTCCAAGCCTAGGTAATTTTGATTCATTCATAATTTTGATTCATTATCTTTTTTTTCTAATTATTACACTACAAATAGATCACAAACATGACTCACCATGACATATCTCCTGAACTAGTTACTATTTGGGTGTCATCAATGAATCGGCAGCATGATAAGTAACCTGTAGTAAAGGGGGGAAAAATACATGTTTTATTTCAAACAAAAATACATGTTTTGATTCAAACAAAAAGACATGTATATTTTGATTCACACAAACTTAAGGGTTCAATGAAAACAACTAAAATGTGTTTCACTGAGCAGAAAAGGAAGCACATCAAAAAGTTTCTCGTAACAGTCCTTTTCCTTTTTTTGTATTGCCTCTTTTTCTCTAAAAGGGAAACACATCCTAATATTACTGCTAACGACTGTTTTCTCCTTTACAAAATTAATTTCCGTCACTTCCTCAAACTAGGACATTTGTGAATAGGGGAAACACCCCAAAAGTGATCAATAACACAACAAGGAAGCTTGCTGAGATGTTCAGCGAGTAGAAAACCGCGAAATCACTTGTGGCAGGACAAACTTTTGATTTCGAAAATGAAATACCAGTAGTCAAACCTGTCTTAGCAGCCAACCTGCCTTTAATGGCCACCAAAGAGATCCCTTATAGAGGAATACTATAACACTAATAATAATATATTATGGCAGTAAAAAGCCCCATGTATCTAGGGTGCCCTATTCATAGGCGCATTATTACCCTTGGTCATCAGGTACAGTTTGAACCTGCACAATTATCTTGCGCACCATCTCAACCCCCAGGGGAGCATGCTACTTACCGGTATGTCCGGGGAGTTCTCTGCTTACACGAACGTTGCCTTCTCTGGTCTTGAGGCTATAGATTGAACATATGTTGTCGAGCCCTCCACAGGCCACAAAACTACCAGTAGGAGCATAGGCACAGGTCATCACCCAGCTGGAGCGCAGTGGAATTGCATGCACCTGAAATGGGAATTCATTATTGTTAGATTCAATACATTTATTTACAAGAAACATTCTCAGTATAATAACCTGAACGATACATTAATAAATCATAACATGGTTTATATGTTTTCAGAACACAAATATCATAAAGACCTACCTACAAAACTTCACACTAGCAAACTTTATATATTTAGCATTTTCATGTTATTTGTACGCTCTTCTCTAACTAAATTGATATAATAAGTTGTCTCTATTATGCTAAATTCATCATTAAACATTAGTTCATTGTATTAGGTAATTTTCTCATTAAAAAAATCATCAATATACTACATGTAATCAGTAAAAATGGACGAGACGGCTTGCCCTTAGCAGTGGCCCGGATGCTAATGGCCACCAGACATGGTATTTGGCCGCTAGAAACTCTTTTATTGGCCACCGACCAATTAGGTTCTACAATGCACAAGTATCTGTCATGTTGGCCACCGGAAAGAAAAGCTTAGGGGAGTGCCAAAATAAATTAATTTGAAAAATACTCACCTTATTAGTTGTATATGAATCCCAGACTATCAATTTACCATCCTGTGATGCACTCACTAGGTTTCTGTGATAAAAGAAGAAAATAAGGAAAAATAATTTACATTAAGTGAAAAATGTCGGAACATTGTACTACCAACATCTACACGTCTAATTCAGGGAGACTTGTCAGGAAGCTGAAAGAACTGAACATTTTCAGGGAGCCTCCCGGAGAACCAGGGAGACTCGGCAGCTCTAAAAATTTAGCCCCTGAAATTAAAAAAGAGCCCCTGTAAATCTGCCTAGATTCAATGCATAACAAATTCTACGTGTTCTTTTATAATCATTAGGCTTGGAAAGTAGTTAGGCTTGGAATCGTTAGGCTTGGAAAGTAGTCCCAAGTAGTCCCTGTAAATCTGCCTAGATTCAATGCATAACAAATTCTACGTGTTCTTTTACAATCGTTAGGCTTGGAAAGTAGTCCCCAGAAAGTAAACTTTTAACTTTTCCTTGATTTACACGAAGGTTGCATGACTGTGTAAGTATCTGTAGAATTCTGTATGAAAATTTGCTCCAGCAAATTTGCTCAAATAAAATTTGGCACCTTTGTTTAAGGGTTGAAACTGTGTTAATCTGACTAAATGTTTTTTCATCAATGTAGGCAATTGTGTTCTATTTTATGTTTCAGTTTCGGCCATCCATACCAGGGGATATGCCACTCTATTGATCAACAAAGATTTGAAATATAACTAAAATTTAAGTTGGGGTTTCAATTTTCACGACTAGCATACATAGCAGGGGGAAGTTAGTATTTATTATTCACAGGCTACTTTTCAAGCTTGCCTGCATGAAAATAGCACTCAAAGATTTATTTTACATTGAACTCTATGCAAATTTATGGGGCTCTTTTTGGCATTTTGGGGGCGAATTCAACCCGAGCCCAAGTGTATTTTTGCAATGCTACATACATGTAGATCTGTAAAAAAAAATATCAAGATTTTTTTTAAATTTGACTTGTCAGGCAATTTAAGTCGAGATTTTGAGAATTTAGTTGCCTGAAGGCAGAAGCTAATGGCAATAATAATAGGGATAATATAATAAGAGTTTTTTTTTCTAAATTTTTGTGAGCCCTCCAATTTTGTTTTCAGGCCACCAACCCACCAACGTTTGGGCAACCAATTAAAATAAACTTTTCAATGGTCTTCTTTGTTTGGAGCCATCTAATTTTGTCAACCAATATTTGACAAGTTCCCTTCCACTAGACCGATTGGGCCAGTAGAAAAAAGTGAGTATCTAGCCACCAGGAAAAAATACATGTCAAACCTAGCCACCACCTTGTCATATATGACCTTGAACATTGACAGGGAAAATATTAATGTTTTTTTTATGCATTCATTACTTCCAATAGTCTGATCACACTGTTTGCATGTGAGCATGGTTTTGATTGTGAAATATAAAACTGTATTGTTGACACCCTTTGCAGGAAATATGAGGGCGGCGACGATTGTTACTGGCATTCCAAGCGCAATGCCAGTTTCCTTGTTACCATTTGTGTGGGTACAACAATGTCCCTATTCCCAATACATGCATGTACTGTAGGGTACATGTCTTGTATGCACTATGTACATGTCAGTGGATCCTAATACACGGCTTGTACATGCATACAATACACGTATGCATTATAATGCAGGGCTCTACACTGAACTTAATTGCTAGTGACCAAGTGGGGCTAGTAAAATAATTTCCCCTCAATTTTTGGGTGGCCCAAAACAAAAATTCACCAGCCCTAAAATTAAATTTGGTCAACTATACAAAACCTTGCTACCTATAATGATCAAAACTAAATATTCTAGCCGTGAAAGAAGAAGATTTGTATGCTTGAATTGTCAATTTAAAAATCCAAGTTGCCCGATCAGGCCACCAATATATACCTTTCATTAACCTCAACTAGCCCAAAGTATATTTCTAATGACCCTAAGTCAGTTTGCCAGTGTCATTGCTGAGCCCTGCATATCTACATGATACATGTCAACAGATCCCCAATACATGCCTAGTACAATACACACACTCACGTACAGTATGCAGAATGCACATACATGTCAATTGCATTAATGGCCCGCACACGCCCAGAACCTGATTATATGTAAACTGTGTGTATGTGTGTGGATGCTAAATACATTCAACGAGTTATATAATATTAAAACAGATATAATATTCATAATACATTAATAATGCTTGCGTACATAGCCCCAGAAAAAGTCACCCATGCATCTATAATACACACATAATGAAACATATAAGATTCTACATGTACATGCATACCCAGCAATACCCCATAATAATTCCCTACAGTATGTACATGAATACATGTACTCATAGAGGGAAGCAATCAGTTTGATTGGAACATGTACATTTGTACATACCCAATGCAAGAAATTTACCTTTTTGCTTTGTAGCCCAGTCGGACACGTACAAAATAAGATTTTTCACTTTCTAGTGGCCCAAATCATAGAAAAACATTACAAATTATGTTATACTTGGTTGTCCATTTGGGCCAGTATAATTTAGAATCTATGAAATTTGGTGGCCCTAAACTAATTTCAATGGCCCCCGGGC
The DNA here is from genome assembly GCA_037951105.1 of Echinarachnius parma. NCBI lineage: Eukaryota > Metazoa > Echinodermata > Echinoidea > Clypeasteroida > Echinarachniidae > Echinarachnius > Echinarachnius parma. Next base: position 40,740 of record JBAMJV010002001.1, on the reverse strand, counting down.
CAGTGCTAATGTGGAACATTCCTGTATCTTTCAAGATACTGGCTATAACTTTATGAATAGTCATAGAGCAAGCACGTATACATTTACATTTCCTATTGATGCTTTGTCTAGTCTTTTGCTTTAAAATGAGATAACAATTATCATAATAGTTGCTTCACAGATGAAAGATGGTTATGATTAGAAGCTTATCTCAAAACAATGTCTACCAAATGCATTTTCTTTTTTTAATTATAATACAGAACATGTTTATTATTTACTTCAGTAAAAAAAGGGGTAGACTTTGCTTACAATCTAAATGATTTGTGCATTGAGCATTTGTGCAGGAGCAATGCGCTGAACATTGAAAGCCATCTATGACTAAGCAAAAATTGAGTCTCCTTTTAATTTGATTTTGCGAGTTTGCAATGCAATTTATTTCACATACAAGTATGCTTTTAGCCACTACTTGGCATTTTATTTTTGTGCAGAAAACTAATAACAAGTTTTCAATTTCATGGCTCTTCCATCAATTTGAAAGTGTCAGTGGTTACACTAGAAATACATTGAGCAAGGCGTGTCTAAAGATGCTTCAAAGCTTTAATACTGACCGAACACATACATGTACATTGGACATGTCTATGGCTACATGTATGGCACGTATTAGAACTATGTGCTTTAGTACCATGTCATTTGGATCCGTGACATTCAATAGCGTTGACTGGTTTTATGTAGCTGCTTATTCATTACACCACTGCTTTTAACCCCTTCCCTTCGAGAATCTGAATTTCCCATAGACTTTGTACATAGCCCACCTGGTTCCCGTAGGCAACGGGTTAACACTATGAAACAACAACACTTGTTGGTTGTGATACCGGATATATATGAGGAAAGAGGAAATAAGTAACTTTTCTGGGTAACTCTTTCTCTTCCAGTGAAAAAAATACATGGGGCTCGGGGGATAAGCCCCCCCAAAATGCCAAAAAGAGCCCCAGAGCCTCAGACAATGATAAAATAGCAAACATAAAATTGTAGAAGTGCCCTTGTAATTTGTGACTGGCTATATAGCAAAACCAGGCACTTGTCAGTAAAAATAAAAATAGAGATCTTCACACCATTAGAAAGGTCTCATCACAAGCTTTCATTTGATGCTTTGTTCTAACTAATCAAGACAATAATTGGCGAAGATATTACGATGGTTTCAAATTTACAATCATAGGTCTTTTGACACACAATCATTGTGTGAACTTAAAATGCCCAGTTCTTCAAAACATGAATTACCGACAAATGCCGGGTTTTGCTTTAGCGGGTCACATTTATCATCTAGAGTTTAATTCAAAGATAGTTTCAGAGTGCTATTTTAATGCAGTAGGGTCTTAATAAAAATATGTTTTTGTTTTCTTCTTCTCCCGATCGAGATGAACAAAGGAAAAGAGGGAATTAACAACTCTCCCAAATAACCCATTCAGGGCTGTTCCAGAAATGATTTGGGCTGGGCTCCATGGAAGATGCATGTTACATCTAAATCAACTGGGCTTCATGGAGGTAATGGCCCGGTCAGATATCAACGGATAGCGGAAACATATGCCCAACGAATAGACAATTTGTGAAATTAGATTATCCGGTCGTCTCCATTGCTTCATGTACAAAACATAGAACAACGTACATCACCGGACAAGGAACGGACAAGAAACGCATAGAACGGATGGAAAATTTAGCTCTCCGTTTGACATATGTTTGCTCAATCCGTTGATATGTGACCGGGCTATTAGCACTGATGAAATACAGCTGCAACATGATGTATCCTTGTGGATGATGCATGTCCACAGAATGGGCCTGAATAGCTGCCGTTATATATTCTTTTGTGCATCGTATCCTTTGCAGAGGATTACAAATAAGTTGTCTAGTCTCTTGCCTGTTTGGTCTTTATCTTTGTTCTTCTCTTTTTGGTTTGTTGTGCCTTTTCAATGTAACTCTATTTGCAACAAAATGTTGTGCCTTTTCGCTATAAAGTTATTTGCAACACAATTTTGAACAAGAAACCCTTTTAAAAATTCACAAAGTAATGCAGTTGCTGAGAAGGGAGCGGTCCCTAATATGTGACCGGCTATAGCAAAACCCGGCACTTGTCGTTAATTCATGTTTTGAGGAAACTGGCATTTTAAGTTCACACAATGTGTGTAAAAGACCAATGATTGTAAAATTGGAACAATCATATCTTCGCCAATTATTGGCCAATTTTTAAGTACAAAGCATCAAATTAAAGCTTGTGATGAGGCCTTTCTAATGGTATAACAATCTACATTTTTATTTTTACCAACAAGTGCAGAGCTGGTCACAAAGATGGGATTACTACTTCATTACATTTACAGAACCGTTTTACACTGCGCTACTCTAATTACATGTAAGCAACAAACAAATAACCTGGGCTACTCATCACAAATACATGTATTTCATAATTTTTATTGCAAAATAAAAGGAGCCAAAAAATCTTTTTTTAAAGGCTAATCCAGGGCAAATGGTAAAACAGGCTATTTTGTTTTGCAATTTTTTAAATCATAGGGCAGTTTTTGTATTAACTACAATATACAAAACAAAAAGAGTATGTTGTCAGTTGTAAACAAAACATTAAATTGTCTTGATGACACAAGGGACAGGTATAATGATTCACAAATGCAGGGTTGGCATGAGTTTATAACTTTATATCATCATCTCCTGGGGAAAATGCATTATTATTTAATAGCACAACTCCACGAGAGCTATCGTTATTCAGTTGCCATGGACAATGTAAACAGCTTAGGTGGGGGAAATAATTACTTTAATTGCTTTAGAAGGGACGTTAATGTGTTTTTTTTAATCATGCAACACCAATGCTTCTTTTTTTTTTTCTTCTTTTTTTAGCATAAATTAAAAACATTTTTTAGTAAGACTAAATAAGTAAGACTAGCTTTATATTTATGTATAGTGAAATTTACCAAATAAAAAAATAATTTCAATATTTCAAAGGTATAACAGAAAACATTAAATAATCCCATATTACCGCACACACCTCACAAGAATACATTTGTTATTACAATTCTTTAAAAAATAATATTTTACATGTTAGTTAGAACTGCACAAAGAATGTAGACAAATACATTTGATTATCTTAATCAATATTACATTTTAGTAAACATCTTTAAAAAGGTTTAAAGCCCGAATCAAATTAAAAGAAATCAGATAACTGCCCAATTAAAAAGGATCATTATTAAAAGGTAGAAAAACAAAATCATATATTGGAATAAGTAATTAAATAGAAGAAAATTATTTTAATATATTCTAAAGCTAGTCATCATGCACCAGGAAGTATTCTACCACAAAATCTGTCACAGATTACATGGAGATAAACAATGCGCTTGTCAAGGACATACACACAAATTTGCTTTCTAACAAGCTTGATGCGTTTAAAAAACAATTTTAATTTAAATAGAAGCCATCGACTAAGTACAGAACAGAAGATATAATACAAAAAAACTACAAGTTGGTCTAACATAAATATAAGTTGCAAAAGACAGTAACTAAGCTAATAACTACTAAGCTAAATCCAGGGGTTAAGATGTGAACTGAGCGAAAGAAGCCAATAGAAGCCAAATAGAAGCCGAAAAGAAGCCGAAAGATCACAAAAATGTGAGGAATACATGTACATGTATGTAGATCGTATAGAAGTTGCGCTTTACTATCACGCCAACCCTGCTTACCTTGCACTATGCATATTAACATAGTTTTAGCATCCCATAAAGCGCCAGATTTCAAGACAAAAATGAAAAGGAGGGAAAAGGGGGGGAAAAAAACAAAGAAAATATTTGTATGAAAACTTGAATATTTTGAACACAATGTGAACAAATGATGAATGGGTTAATGATGCTGGCCAATAAATGCGTAGCTTGGGATGATGTTTGACTCAGGCATGGTGTTGCCAAGCAAGCATACTAGCACCACTGAACTAGAAACATGTGGAAGGAACATGTTCAATTCTGATGGTAAAATTGAATTGGCAACATGGCTTCATGCTTGAGTGTATGTACTGAATACACAATCATGCTGATAGCTTGACAATACAATCGATGAAATAATTTTAACATTTTACTTAAACTTAAATAACCATTATACACAAACAAAATATTTGTTTATTTCTCGTTAAGATGGTGGCACATGTACATGTACATGCATTCAGAATGTTAAGTTAGAAATGAAGCCGGGCAAGAAAAACAGCTCCATATCTTTGTTGGCCCGAGATGGCATAAGAAATATCATGTTCATGACCAGTGTTAGCTGGACAAATATACATATACTGTAGGTTACCTGTTCATTTAGATTTTAACCTAAATTCAGTAGTGTGTCATTCTAAATATAGTTTACATATTGACCAACTGTCTGATAAATGACAGAAGTAAATATATTTGAACTTTGCACTGAGTATTCAATACACCCTTCTGGGTTGTTTACATGCTGGATCTCATACGCCCTACAATGCACAATGTATAAGGAAGGAAGTAATAGCCTTTGCACCTTTTTCAAATGATTAATGTATGGATGATCTGGTGATCTGATCATACCATTCAGTATGTACCCGATTAGTGTATGCTAAGAAGTAAGAGCTGGTCTTTGACAAATTTACATTTATATGTGTATGCAAAGAAATAAAGAGACCTTTGCACCTATCAAGATTATCAATACAAATCTATTCTGCCATGAATGTACATATTTTTGAAAATTTATTTTAAAAACATGACTATGCATAAGAAAGTCACAAGGAAAATCCAGAATTTCTCAAAATGTAATGGCCCAAAATCTGAACCTGGAGTCCCCAATCAACGCTAAACATTTAAAAGCCTGCTATGCTTTGTTGTCCATTCATGCAAGTGAAATCAAGCATTTATTAAACTGAGTTGGCTGAAAGCACATTTTTGGAGGCCATTTTTGGAGGCGAGCAAAAATTGCCCCGGGCCAGCATGCCAGCACGAATTTCAAGCCTGGTATGCATTATAGACGCATCCACTATCATTTAGGAAATAACTACAATATAAATGCATCAGTGCTATTTAGCCGCCGAAATGCACAAAGAAGCCCAACAAATACTTTAAAAAGGCGCCCCCAAAATCATAAAACAGCCCCGTGTATTTTTAAACATGCCATTTAAAAACAATTTCAGAGAAACATCTGTGCAAGGCAGGCCCCAAGAGAAGACCTTGAAAATTAAATGCAAAATTTCCACCTGAAATGCTTCTTTCAGGTTGTATCTAACAGCCACTTTACATGCAAATAATTGAAAAAATAAGAACCTTTGCACCTATTTAAAATTAGCTATCTCTCTGAGCATATTTGCTGAATCACCTGAAGGACCTAATGCACAATAAACCCATATCGCTGGGGGTTTAGTGTGTACATGCTTCTAGCTGAATAACACGCAAAGGGGGAGTGAAAGTCTCGTCAATGACAGACCATCAGTCGCTCAGGCTTGGACATGTATAAACAATGAGAAGAGAGGGAAGACAAATAGAGGAGAGGAAACAAGAGAGGGGGATATGAGATGGGGGGAAAGAAAGAATAATGGAAGAGAAAAGGAGAGAAAGAGACGGAGAGGGGTATATAGCAGTAAGAAAATAGACAGAGAGGAGTATATAGAGTAAGAAAGAGAGAGAGAAAGAGGGAGGATTCAAGGGACACGGAAGGGTGAGAGAAGAGGACAAAGAAGGAGAAAGAAGGAGAAAGGGGAAAGGAAGAAGGAGAAAGGGGAAAGGAAGAAAAAGACAGAAATTGAAGGACACGAGAAAGGAAATATGAAGGGAAAAAGGCCAAGATTAGGGGACTTCAGATATGGAAGCTTTTTTGTACCGCATATTTATAGCCATGAAAAGAAACTGGTTCAACAATACAGTTGCTATCGAAACGAGAACGTTGGATACATTTTGTAGAACTCTGTTCAGATATATATCTGATAAGTGTGAAACAATCACACACACACACATGATCTACAACAACATTGTTTGTGTTTTGCCACACTTTTGCCTAAAACAAGTTGTTAAACATGTTCATATCATAAAGTTCTGTCAATTTATTTTCTTTGTTGACACTGCAATTTCAGATAATTTTCTCATAAATATGACATCCCTAAATAAAAGTAATAATAATATGAAGTAATTACATAATATAGCACTAATGCCAACAAGCTTCTTCACTTGAGTGCCAGGGATTTTACAGCTCTATACTATAGTACTTGTGTGTATTGTATGGTGCAAAAATGTGAGCTTGGCACTCAAGGAGTTAAAACGAGGGAAAGGAGCCCCATTACCTCTGGTTGAAGTATTTCCATGTATATTGTATCAATCTGCTTGTGACTAAATGTGAACATATTATAGGAATCTTCTACTGTATGTGTGCAATGATTGTAAGAAGACTGCGCCGTCAAATAAAGAGGGGACTTTTGTAAAACCCACTAGGTGGCATCATTTTATACGTAACTATAATAATATACCACTCTCTGCGTGGAGCACTTGCCGTACGTAAACATTGCATCTCTCTGCAATCGCTACAAAATGTACCCTCTTACCACTGATGCAGTCCTTTTAACCCACTATCGATGGGAACCTGGTGATTCCTGTATTAATCTTATGGGGATTGCAACATTTCCTATTGGATTGGTTAAAGCAAGAAATCAATGAAAATGACGAGCAAGCTTGTTAATTCTTGGTGTCGCACTGATGAATTGAACTAAAGTGTAAATGTCTAGTTGAATCGAAATATGAATTCCAAAAATGAATGCACCCCTAAGAAGCTAAGGATGAAGATAAGTGGTTTGTGTGAAATATTTAAAAATTCTATTTCATTAACTCAGTATTGACTGCGGATGGAAAAAAGATGGTGAAAATAAATAGTGAAAAGGGGGATGAGAACTTTAAAACGGACCTGACGCGAAAGATGGACAAGTTGTACCAAGTCATAGTCAATACCTTTGACCTGTTATCCAACAAATGGCATTTATTTGTTGAAAGATGAAGTAACAGGTTTTTTTATTTTTTATATTTAAACAAAATTAAATACTTTGCACCTGTATCCTAATGCATTACAATTATTTTCACTACATGATGGAGAGAAAGAGAGTTAAACAACTGAGAACACTTTAAATATTTCAAAAATAAAATTAAAGTGAATAAACTGTACAATTTAAACCAGACAATGAGTCAATACCTTGAATCTGTACCCCAATGCATGGCATATATTTTCGCCAAGTGACCCCGAAGTGTGCGCCTGGTTCGCATTTGAATTCTGCCTACTTGATCCATTGATTGTGTGACTTGCATCAATGTGGTATCTTGTACAGCCTTCCTGGCATCCTGGACAACAAAGACAAATTAGGCAAAAGAAAAAATGAACATGTTTAATTATACATTTTTAGCAACATTTCATGGGGGTACAAAGAAAATGTAGCTACCTTACAAAAAACCCAAATAAATTATTTGCTATCAATTTTATTGGATCAATTGGATCAATGTGGATCTTGTACAGCCTTCCTGACTCCTGGAGAACAAAGAAACATGAGGCAAAAGAAAAAATTACATGGTTATGTTTAAAGGGATAGTTGAGTTTTGGTAGAGAGGGCGCTACACAAAATAATAATAAAAATAAAAGAGCCCCTGATTTTTCTGCATGATCGGAAATTGGCATGATCAGATCGTGATCAAATGCCGATCCGATGATCACAGCATTAGAGCCTATAGTAACCCCTGAAATTTGAAAAAGAGCCCCAGAAATGTTTAGCCCCCGAAATGATATAAGTAGCCCCCAAAAGTTGGAAAAGTAGCCCCCGAAAACTTCCATAAAATTAGACAGGGAGCCCCCCAAAATCAAAATATTAATTTTTTCCATGAAAGGAGCCAGTGTTAGTATCAATCCCTGGCTTTAATAAAAGTATAAGAAAAGTTTATGCAATGAATAGATAAAGCCATTTTTTGTATTTTTTATATAAAACTTCTGAGCACATAAAACAAAATATTGCCTCTTAAATAATATGCAACTAATTGTGCAAGATGTAATTAAAATCATACCAACATATGTTATTTTTTATTTTCAGCAAGTTTATGCGCAATTACATCTAATTGATAAAAATGACTTTATTGGTTATTGAATATCTTCATAGAGTCTGACTTGAAAATTGAAAACCTTGTGAATACAATTGTATGACCATGCAAAATAATATTGAGGACATCTTCCTTTGTGAAGAATAAGATTGACCCAGCATCCTCACACAGCTTTAATCATTCCATATTATTCAATTATTGAAAAGCATTCGATATTCATTAAATTGCAGAACGTATTGTATGAAACAAGTCCTCCTTCCCAGTATTTTTTATTCCCATGCTATTAGAATTGTTAATAATGTCCAACTCAATTTTGAGGTCTGATTTCACCTTCAATTTTGAAAAAGTCCTACTTTCCTTTCAATATTCAGTGATTCAATTGTGAAGTTTTTCTCTTAATAATATGCGCTTTAATTTTAAAGAAATCCAACATGTACAGTACAGTATGTATGTACAGTACTTTTCTTTCAATACATTTCGCCATAATTTAATTTGGAAAATTCTGTCTCTTTACTCAATTACACTGGTGTGGGTAAATTACATCATTTATAAATTACAAGCCATGCTGAGTCTTCACTTTACAATGCATCGCCAAGGCTACGGTGCAGTCTACGGTGCAGTCGTGATGGAAACTGCAAGCATGCAATCAACGCCCATCGCCCATCAGATAATGATTGAGATGGGCCCATCGTTTAATGATTAAGAAGTGGAAGATGCGCGGGGGAAAAGCGTGGAGTCATGGCAATGCATATCATCATCATGTCGCTGTGTTTGCAGATTGTAAGGGTGTTAGCAACAATGTAAACTATCGCATTCCCACAACTCTTTAATTACAATGCTATGCTCGCTACATCATGAAATCCCATTCATGCTACAGTGGAAGATCTCATTGTCTATCTTGAATAATAACACAAAGGAAAGAGCCTTTTGGGCAGGGAACAAATCCAAATTTATTTTCAGGGGCTACTTTACAGTTTTACAGCTCACCTGCATGAAAATAGCTCTCTAAATAAATTTGTACTGAAATTTGTCATAAACGTGCAATGGTACTTTCATGTAGTTGTTTTGTGCAAGCGCCAGTGCGCGTTAAGAAACTAGCGCGCAAAGCTAGCCAGAGCTGGGCCAGGGGCGGTAAAGTGTAAATTCCCCAAAATATCAAATGAAAAGGATCTATTCAAGGATCCATTTTAGTTTTTACACCTACATGTATAGGTGTCATATAAAACAAATAATGCATGTTTTTTCCATTCGTGCAATGGTACGAATATTTTCATTCGGTGAAAGATCGAATGTTCCATTCAACGAGGCGGAACAACATTCCATCTTTCACCTCATGCAAATTATTTATACCATTGCACTCATAAACATTCATTATTTGTATAATGTATAACTCTTCACACCTACTACAATGAAAACCATCACACTTGTTGGAAGTCTCAAATCTCAATTACACAACTATACATGACGAAATCTTGCTACCAGGGAAAAAATAAAATATATTTATTTGTTCAAGCTTGCCTGCATGAAAGAACACACCAAAATTTGATTCGCATTGAACTCTATTCAAATTTGTTGGGGGCTCCTTTAGGCATTTGGGGGGGGGGGGGGGGGGGGGGGGGAATTCGCCCTGACCCCGTGTATTTTGTTCACTGCTTGCTACATGTACATCGGTCCAACCATTCCTACTCAGATGCGTAGAGAGTAGAGACCTTACACTATCTCATATTCAAGAGAGAGAGACAAAGGAGAGACTTGGGGGTAATTCAGGCTATTAAATCAGAGTTGTACCCATTTAGCCTCTAGGACAATACAAACCATCTAGATGATATGTTTGCTACATACTGTACATGGACTCCCTCACATCTACAAGTATTCCCATGTTAGGTATTATTTCCATTAATGTTAAATTTATGTATCAATTGTAAATAAAGGTTCCCAATAAAGTGATGTTTAAACGAAACCCCACCTTCTTGTTTTCCAACTCATGCAATACAGTATGACTCAAATGTAATTACCTACATAAATGTACATTATACATGTGCAAAATATACATACATGTACTGTATATTGTACAATGTATTCAAGCTATATTTCCAACACCTACGGAGCTACTCTTTCCCTTCTGTAGATATCTTAAATTGTCCGATCTAAAAAAAATGTGTTTTCTGGTTGCCCAGTCAGACAATTAAAATTTGGTATGTCTATTTTGGTGGCCCCGGACCATCAAGCCAAATTTTGAGCCCTGCCAATTTGAAGCAGGAGAAAAACAAAAGACCGTTTTGGCTAATACATGTTATCAACTAAAAATACATCTTGCCCACACTTTTTTTTACAATTACTAAATTATTAACAAACCCAATTAACTACCAAACAAATGCATATATATTAGTAACTAGTAACAACTTGCAATACACAAACTCTCCTTTAGAAACTAAAATGGGGATGGAATTGTCTTCCATCAATAGACAAAGGAAGTATCCTTCAGGGTTATTCATGTCATTAATTCTACATGTAAATAACCCTTGCTTACAAACCAACCCAGCTACCATACATGTACAAATCTACACGGCCATTGTTGCAATACACAAATTTCCATCTCATACTAATAGCCAGCCCTCCTAGAAACAAATGCATGTGAGAACAGTGTTACTTAGCAACAAAGGCAAGATACTGTGGTGTAGCAGACTATATGCAGAGGCAGCGATGCCCACTGTAGTACATTGCTCATGACTAGCGCTCGCTGCAGCTATACCCGCTCCCACACAATGTACTATGGCTAATTATGTATGCACAAAACACCTCCCTTTTAAGCTCACACACTGAGCGAACAGGGGCTTGTTCAGGCTGCACAGCACATCACATGAAGCATTGGGCTCCGAACATGTACCGATGTGTATGTACATGTAGAGTACAGTACCACCATGGCATAATGCAGCTTCATATGCAGGCTGTGTGAATTCACTGCAATGAATGTAATGTACATCTAGTACCCTCCCATTATTCTCCATGTACCAACTATAAAGCTACACATGCATATGCACATGAACATACATACATTATGTGATGTAATGTGTACATGAAAGGACTATATCTAGCTGTACCCTTTAAGATTGCTGCACCCATACATGTACATATCCAGATCACCAGATGTAATTTTCTAGACCTTGACAAGCAGCCAATGAAATGTAATAACCTTTGTCTTATAGTTGCATCAAGGTTAAATCTATTTATGTTACAAGTAAAGTAAGTAAACATTAAAGACTACAAGATACTAACAAGGAAAAAATACCTGTGTTCTCTTGGGGATTTAACCCCACCCTCCCCAAAATGTCAATAAATGCCCCTGAAAATCATAAAAGACAGGGATGCCAGTGACCTGCAAGTCGAGAGCCTGAAAATGGAGTCTTGATACATGGTTTGTGTGCAAAATGGTACAAAGAAATAAGCCCGAGTTTGTAGGTGCCCATGCCCTGAAATTCAGGCTTTTGCCTGAAAACTGGCATTCCTGAAAAGAGTCCTGTAGTGTGTCCAATTTGTCATAGAGTACTAGAGTTATATGTAAAACAAAAGAGACATCGAACAAATGGGTATACAGTTCTAAGCAACCATAAACCTCAAGTATTGATTGTCTTTGATAAAATGTATAGCAAGAGTGATGACCTCATATGACCTTCACCTTATCTAGCACTCTGCCAAAATAATATTCCCATTGATTTGTTGAGAGTCATCATTTTTACAATTTTGGTAGCCTGATCTGGCAACTAGATTTTCAAACTGAAGATGACTGAATGTGAAAATCATATGCTTCCATGTCAAACCTATCAAACATAAATTCAGTTTTAATCAATGAAGGGAGAACAAAATTCAGTAGAAAACAGATTATAAATCAAATTTATTTGGTTTATTTATTTTGTTTCGGGCCACTGAAATTGAGAGGAAATCATCTTAAGCCCCTTCTTAATAAAAAAAAATAGTTGTGGTGACGTCCTGATGTTGTCCGGATGAGATCCTACACCGTTTCTATTAAGAAGCTCCAATCGGGATAACATCAGGACTAAGGCTGAGTCGGTCGGAACGCTATTGCCTACGAATGTTCAGACAAAGTTAGGCCGACACTCCCGGGGAGTGTATGTATGATCAAGCTGATGAGCCAGTGCATTCAAAAAGTGGCTCAAAGTACGTATTTGGTAATTTTATACCATTTTAAAATGTTTTGATATTCTACTTACATGATTCTATGGCGTTTGAAAGCTGAACAGAACAAAAAATAAGCCCCGAAACAATGAAAAAAACTGTGCAAATTATCGGGAAATTTAGATCGCAGCGTTGCATCGGCCATCGCGACGCTAGCTGGCCGACTGAAGTTAGCGTGCGTGCCACGCGCGCGCCGGGAACTGAAGTTAGCTAGCATATCATATAGCATGCACTCGCGATTTTCTCGCGATATCGGGACCCGAAAACTTGCTGCTAACTTCAACCTTCGATTTTAGCGGCTTGTTTCAGCTTGGCGCGATGCTGAACAAATGATCGATTTCTAGTCTGTAACTATATTCCCGTAAAGATTGATGTGTAAATCCATAAAATTTGTAATGTTATTTGCATATAAAAAGAGCAATATAAAGCCCCAAACAGTGCATTTTTGCCGATGCTTGCACGATTGCGTGATCGGGATACCGGTTCCCGACCGGTTACAGTTTATCGGGACCCGGTTCCGAATATATCCGACATGACTCAGGCTTAATCAGGACGACATCCGGACGACATCGGGGTGAGATTCACCCTAGTCGGGTCAGGGTGATAGTGCGGTAACGTCCTGACGACATCCGGATGACATCCTGATAAACCGTCTATTAAGACGCGTGCGGAACGTTACCCGGGTAGAAGACGTCATGGCCGTGAACAAAAAACAAAGCGCGCCGATACTCCGTATCGCCCCAGCTGTTCGCGTGATGAGGGAGGTGCGGTTGTTATGGTAACCTACCCGAGTGAGGATTTTGCAGATGCTAGATTAAGAATGGGTCCGAAGGCTCGCCGCGTGTTTTACGACCTGACCCCCTACTGTTTCTTATCCACAAGTCGCTCGGGTAACATCGAGGTGAGGTTTATTTTTCCAAATTAAGAAGGGGTTTTACTGGCGTAACCGGCCCACTAGCAGAAAAGTTTAACCCGTTCCCCTTGAGATTCTAAAATACCCATCAGACCTTTACACAGCCCACCTGTACATGTATAGTTCACTGCAGGTTCATGATGAATTTGGGGGGATGTTGTGTCTTGTTTTGCAATGTTGTACAGTTGTACAAATAAATGGGTGTCCTGCAAGGAAAAATCTGCCGTGGCTTGAAATTGGACAACCCTATTTTATGCCCCAACAGATCCACAAAATTGTTGTCCTACTCTGGTGTCATTCTACCATATGACAATGGACAACCTTTGTACGAAAACATAACATGTTACTCCTTCTCTTCCTGTCGTGAAAGCATCTAAACTTTCATTTTTACAACTTCCATGACAATTCTCATTTCGTACAAAAATTGATGACAGTAAAATTTATATTTCGTACAACAAAATCTTTGTGGATTTCATGGGCTTAAGAGGTTAGGTGTTTTTTTAACCGACCGTATAGGGTTAAAATTTTTTCTAATTTTATGTGTCAGCTAACAGAATTTTGTTATCATCTAGAAGAAATATTGCCAATTATGTACTAAATGTTTAAATGCTTATGTAGCAGTCACACTGCCAAACCGAATCCAAACCGACACGAGACTGAATAATTCGGGGACGTTTCGGGGACGTTCGGGGTGCTAGCGGTTTGGTGTCGGAGTGGTATTGGAATTGTCGGTCTCTTATGCTTTGACTGCTAACCCCAGTTAGGGCTCTTGTCGGTGCCCGATAAAGTGGAAGTTCGGTCTCGTTTTGGTTTGGATTCGGTTTGGCGGTGTGACTGCTACATAAAACATGTGCTAGAACCATAATCACAACAATCAACTATGTTCTATCTGTATTATGTTTGTAGAAACATGAAAGAAATTGCTCCCAGTAATCAATGAACAATACGTCAGCACTTGGATAATGCCATTTGTTCGTAAGATAAATCAAAAGCACGATAAAATGGTTAACTGATAAACGTCTGTTTTTTGGTCGACACCTTTTGGGGAATATCAATTGCAATTATGTTCAAACATTTTGGGTTATTCTAGTTGCAACCTTTTATGCAATATGATAAGGTCACAATACTATGAACATTAATTAGATTCATCTGATTGCAAAATTGGTAAATCAAAATTATTATCTTTACACAATCAACTTTTGACTTGACGTTTCTGACATCTTCGATGTATTTGATACGGCGCCTTTGAATGTTTGAACAGATAAATGGCGCCATACAAGTGCTGTGGATCATCATCATCATCATCATCATCCTTCCTTCCTCTGAAGTTGTACAGAGTCTGATCGCTAGATGGCACGGTCAGACACTGGACCAACACGCGTCATCTAACGGTCAGACTCGGTATAACTTCCTAGGAAGGATAATCTAAGATATCCGAAATGTCAAGTCAAAATATACAACAAAAACAACAACAAAGTACTCACCCTGATTTGATTTTTTAAGGTCTCGGCTTCATGCCGTAGCGCTTCTAATTCATTCGCCATTTTTACCTAAATAAAATATGAACCTGCAAAATGAAGATAAAGAAATTAGGAGAAATATGATTAAATAACGGGAATAAAGTAATACAAATAATAATAGCAACCTCAAAACACACACAGGAAACATAGTAAAATAAATCTGCAATTTACACAGGGACATTCAGTGACATTACTGGATTGTGAATTCCCAGTTTGTTTTGCCATGACATAACATTTTTACAAACAAACAAACAAATACATAAAAGCTGAGGAAAGAATATTATTGGGGGGCTCAACCTGGCGATCTCCAGATTGCCACTCTTACAGATTGAGCTTGCACAAAGAGCCCTAAATTGGTGGATCTTCCTATTGTTTCCTAGTAAGTCAGAGGAGCTAGAGCTCTAAATAAACCTGACACAAAGAAATATACATGTATACCTACCCTGAAATATGACCAAAGCTCGACCCTGCCCTATTAATTTGCTGCAGGAAGGCAGGCAGGCAGTGCAGTGGGTATCCGGAAATTGAAATGTACTATTTGCTACTTGATTTCTCTTATAATAATACAGACATGCATTGATGCACATCTATGAATCAGCACGCACGCACATATAGAACATAGTTCAAACGCTTATCCTAGTCAAACTGCCAGATAGAACTGAGAAGGGCTCTATAAACCAGCCACAGAGAAATACACAGGTATATGTGAAATGTGAATGCTCGACCCTGCCCTATTAATTTGCTGTAGGCAGTGCAGTGGTTATCAGGAAATTGAAATGCACTATCTGCTACATGTACTTAGAAATGCACATTTCTGAATCTGCATGCATGCAGATACACTCAATACACCAACTCATGGTACATGTAGAACATTTATAAGCTTTTTCTAGTCAACTGCTAGTCAGAAATACACACTGTACCTGAAATATGACCATTTAAAGGGAAAGTTGAGTTTTGGTAGAGAGGGCGCTAGACTACTTAATTGGTTTGTGAGGTAATGAAAAACTGAGTGTAAAATTTGAAAGAGCATAATATTTAAACAATAAAATCATCTTTGTTTGATCAAAATCGGTTCAGAAACGGCTGAAATATCCATAAATATAACAATTTGTAATAAACCCGGGGCCCCGGGTTTATTAGAGAATTTTGAACCAGCCGTTAAAAATTCAAAAAAATGCTTCCTCTTTTCAAAAAAGTTACAAAATAGGTATTTAAATAGTTGTTGGTTATTTCTCTATCTAATCACTATTTCAACAAAGCATCACATGCACAATATTTTATTCAAAATGGTTGAAACCGATGAGTGTTTAGAGAGCGCCCTCTTACGTTTTAACGGCTCTTTTTGAATGATAACATGATCTTTACTACGTCATTTGTAATTTTGTATTCCTTTCTAGTTATAACTATTAGTTTGTAATGTAATGATGCAGGTTTTGGTTACTAAAATTCAGTTTCACTAAAACTGTACTCTCCTTACCAGAACTCAACTATCCCTTTAAGCTTGACCCTACCCTGTTAATTTGCTGCAGGCAGTGCAGTGGTTATCAGAACATTGAAATGTACTATCTGCTACATGTAAGGGATCTAGTAACTTTGTTGACATACATTGCAAAAAATGATGAGTGGTTGGTACAATGTATATTGTTGTTATCTGATATGTCTGTCCACTGGGTGTTGTGTGAAAATGTCAAGTTAAATGGACGTTATATGGCCGAGCAATGAGCAAAAATGCAAAGTGATATTCACTTACTCATTGCACTCACTTTGTATACGGTTTTGGCGGTCCAGTGGACAATTTAACATCTGAACACTTAATCGTAAATATCCTTTTAACGAAAGGGAAATTTGAAAAATTGAAACCTGTCCCATACTTTTATCAGAGAACCGCTATAATTCCAATTGGATTTTGAGGATTTGGAAAATGTTTCCCTTTAATATGCTGCAGGCAGAGCAGTGGTTATCAGGAAATGGAAACGGACTACTGTATGTGCTAAATGTACCTGTTTCTTCTTCATACAGACACGCACATTTCTGAATCAGCACGCACGCACACACACACGCAATACACTTAAGGGCAATTCCAAGGTAACAGCGTGACGGTAGGAGGGTGTTTCTCACGATGAAAGTCTAAATAACTCACAAAATAAAATATGTCCAGAACCAAATTTTGATATGCATCTGTTACCACTATCCTACTAATTATTTACAATAGGAAAGAAAATCAAAATTCCCACTAAATTATGAATTATGAATATCAATATCTGCGGTAACAGCGTGACGGCAAAAAGACATGGGTTTCTTACATGGTAAGAAACTAAGCAAACTCTGTGAACTACAGGAACATTTTGCAATTTTGTCACATTGATTCTTTGTACTAGACATCAAGCTAGAACATCCAAATAAAAATGTAGAAAAAATCCAATGTTCATAGTAAATATGATATCATAAATGTATCTGTGCACGGTAACAGCGTGACGGTAACAGCGTGACCTCTGAATTGTACATGTTATATATATGGGAGATATTGATGAGATGAATAAGATTATATAATTTTGATGTAGTCATCCAGAATCTATACAGAACTAGATGAATGGGTAATATAACCCAGATGCTCTGAAATGATGGTTCGCATGACACAAATTTGCAGCCTAGCGCCCTCTATTGATAAAAAATGTTTTTGGACAAAACTGAAATTCTTATCTTTTTCAGAATTTAGTTTGAGGAACCATCAAATATCAAACCCAAAATACAAACTTAATTGCAACAATGAAATATTAGACCTTTGACATCTGACCTTTGACCTTATTTCTCAAATTAGCATACAAATGTTTAATTTTATGTGGCACAGTGCATATCTGCAAGTGATTTGTTTCATGTAAAATGATTTCAATGTCAGTAAATTTTTGTGTTTGAATGGGTAATTATCCGAGTGACCTTTGACCTTGTGCTCCAAACATTTTCATAGAATTTTCTTTTATCTACAGTACTCTTTCTAACATTAATTCTGGCATTTTTTTGTGAGATAAAAAATAAACTACAATAATTTGACCTGTTGACCTTTGACCCCATGACCAAATTCTATAATCAGGTCATCTACTTCACTGAACGCATACCAGTATTAATTATCATGTCATCCTTCAAGGATTCTTGACATATCTTGAGAATAATATATTTTTTGCATATTAATTAGCTGTGACCTTTGACCTTTGACCTCATGGCCCCAAAGTGTATCAGATAATCCATACCTCTGAATAAATGTCTTGTACAAAGTTTGAACAGAATCCATCCAACGATTCTTGAGATATTGCAAAAAAAAAGTAGGTTGCGTCACGCTGTTACCCAAAAAGTAACAGCGTGACCAAATTGATATTGCTTAGATTAATTAGTGGTAAAGGATAATGCTGCTATTTAGCATCCATAATATAGCCCTATGGGTGAATGAAGAAGAAACAAAAAATAATTTCATTCCCATTCATATTTTTCCAGAAATATTAAAAATACCTGTTTTTAGGGTAACAGCGTGACATATAGATGACTATAAATGAAACAGTCACTGAAGCAGAACAAAGAGCGAACATGCCGAAATAGATATTTATCTGATAAATTGAAGTAATGTTCTTACCAACACTGAAAGAAAATTTTATGAAAACCTATTTTTGCAGCTCTTTTAAGCTAAATATTTACAAGTATATTTTGTGAAAATAATTGAAAATTAATTTATGCTAATTAATTCCTATGAAATAATAGTTTACGCCAACAATTTTTTTGAACAAAATGCATTTCTGAATAGTTTAATCTTTAAGCTTTAATTTGATACCAAATATGTTATGATTCGACGAATTTGAAAAATGGGTGCTTATGTCAATGTTTGCTTGGAATTGCCCTTAATCATTTTAGCTTTGACAAACTCAGCTTGCATGCAGATAGTAGACAAAATTAATTTTCTTTTCTTGTTATGGTACTATTGATTGTACACAGGTTAGAATCAATGAAAGTAAAATGTGACTCAGTTAACCCATTCCCTTTAAGATTCTGAAATTTCCAGACTTTGCTAAGCAAAAGGTTAAGAAACAAATCTATGTACATCATGACATAAATCATGTATGATTATTTCTGTAGAATGAAACTTTGACATGGGAGTATGGGACTACTGTACTTGATGTCACTCTCCTCCAACTTCATGCCCAAACTCGGCAAAAAGATTGTAAGGGCTATGCGGAAAAGCATTTTCTGACTTGCTCGATGGGGCAAATTCCTCAGGATATAGAATGCGTATCAAAGAGTGGAATCATGTAAAATAGCCGAAACCTAAAAATCCAAAACAATTTTGACCTAAGACAGTTGATTACACATAGTACAACTTTTCACTAAAAATACTTGAATTCTTGCCAACGGCCACTTTTTTCTGGGGAGGGGGGGGGGGCCACCAAATCCAGGTTTCAAACTAGTGCTGTAACCGATCATCGGATCGGCATGCCGATCACGATCCGATCATACATGATCGTACCGTTTTTGCCGATTTCCGATCATGCAGAAAAAATCGGAAGATCGGATCGGCAAAAAAAAAAAAAAAAAAAAAAAAAAAAAAAAATCCGTTTTTTTTTCTTTGGAAAATGATCCCAAAAAACATATTTTGGGAATATAAATGAATACCAAAGCAACATATATCCATATTAATAAGCCCAAGGTAATCTTGTATGGGTATGCTTTCATTTAAAACTGATTACCTCTCCTTTTACAAAATTATTCGCGCCGATTTTGAGCTTAGTCCCATGTGTTTCTGAAAGGTTACGCCAAATTAATCACATGGGACTAAGCTCAAAATCGGCGTGAGTAATTTTGTAAAAGAAGAGGTAATCAGTTTGAAATGAAAGCATACCCGTACAAGATTACCTTGGGCTTATTAATATGGATATATGTTGCTTTGGTATTCATTTATATTCCCAAATTGTGTTTTTTGGGGATCATTTTCAAAAGGAAAAAAAAACGATTTTTTTTCTTTTTTTTTTTTTTTTTTTTTTTTTTTTTTTATAGCCGATCATCCGATCCCGATCATCGATCCGATTTCGAAGATCGATACAATTTTGCCGATCCGATCAAACGATCCGATCATCAAGGTCAGTTACAGCACTATTTCAAACCAATAAACCTTATCAATTCTTGATTTTACTTGCCCGAGGGCCACATGAAAATATCCTAACCCTATGAAATCAAATGGAAATAATGTCAATTAAACAATAAGGTGAGTAAATTGCGTTATTTATTAAATTGTAGTTATTTGTTATAATAAATTACAGACACACGCGTGTGTTCATAAAATGCTTACAAAATACGAGAAGGCAGTATATATCATGCATATTGTAAAAACCACATCAGAAATTTGACTGGGTACATATATATTGCACACAGAGAGGCATAAACATGAAACATGTACCCTGCGTTCATTGTATGCCTGGTAAAAGCTCCTATCCTCCATGCATACCGTCCATTGTACAGTGAATGGAATGGAGAGTGTGCATAAATGTCACACATACAAGATCTGTGTGTGTGTACACCCCTGTCTGTAGTGTGTCTAGCTATGTGGGGTTGTACTGTGTATGGCTGTATGTGTGTATACTGTGTGCATGAACTGTGGGTGCATGTACTGTACTGTCAGGCGGACACTCCCTGGCAATTCATCACACACAAACTGGAACGAAATGATGTACACTTATGAATGAATGCTGGGTAGTGCCTGTACAAAAATGGTGTACTGGGCATAGCATGCATGTAACATGTATGACATGTACCTGTATGCTGCCTATGTCATGCATATATCTTGTGAAAATATATTTTTTTACATATTTGACACACGTACAACATGTTCCTTCATGTTCATGTAGACAAATGAAGGACATTGATTCAAGCTCATACCTTCATGTTAGAATTTTATGTCAAAAATTTTCATCTGAAGGTCTAGGAATGTAGGGACAGTGATTTTCCATTTCAGAAAATCTGGAATTCCGTTTCAACCTAACTAAAAAACAGAAATTCCGTTTTGCCATAGACTTTGTACATGTGAAAAAGTGAAAATTCTGTTTACATAGAACTTCATACAAAATTCAAGCATCTGCAAAAATGCAATGTTTGGGGCTTATATTGCTCTTTTTATATGCCAATAATATTAAAAATATTGAGGCTTTGATGGATGTACATATCAATCTTTACGGGAAAATAGTTACAGACTATCCAGAATTAACTCGGTTTCGCAAGAAAAGTATTTTTTCCGAAGTAAATTGGACCTAGAAATCGATCGTTTGTTCAACCACACGTTCACACAAACTCCGGCCGACAGTCACGGGGAGACATTCGTATGGCCGCACTGGTGAGCCAGTACATTAAAAAAGAGGTTCTAAATTTGTATGTTGGTTATTTACACCATTTCTAAACAATTTGGTAGTCTACTTACATGATTACATGGCATTTGAAAGCTGAACAGAATAAAAAATGAGCCCCAAAACAATGAAAAAACTGTGCTGAGTAAATTTCCAACGAACGTTCTGGAGGTAAGCTGAAATCGGAAAATGTTGAAGTTAGCAGCAAGTTTTCGGTACTAGTCTCGCAGCGCGCGATATCGCGAGACAATCAAGTGCTATGCTAACTTCAGTTACCCGGCTAGCACCACCGCTGCGATCAAAATTTACCGATATTTTGGGCAGTTTTTTTCATTGTTTTGGGGCTCATTTTTTTTTCTGTTCAGCTTTCAAACGCCATGAAATCATGCAAGTAGAATATCAAAATATTTAGAAATGGTGTAGATTAACAAAAACTAATTTTGAGCCACTTTTTGAATGCACTGGCTCATCAGCGCGATCATACATATATCCATCAGATTTTTCCCCGGGACTGTCGGCCTAAGTTTGTGTGAACATCCGTCGGCAGTATCGTTCAAATGACTAGCAATGTTGCGACTGTCAAACAAAGTACATGTAACAAACCAAGAATTTCTCGAAAATAACCACTCTTTAAAGTAAATGATATCGATTGCCCCGTTTTTATTTGAATTCCGCTACTTTTCAAAGCGATTACGGACAATTTTCTGAATGTTTTTCATACTCAAAGAGGATTTCCGCGATTTTCCATTTCAAATGGTCAATTCCGCGATTTCCGTCCTTTTTCCGCGATCGCGGAAAATCACTGTCTCTACGAATGAGGATATAGACAAAACATTATCTTTCTTTTCTAAAGCCAAATAACAGTATTAGGAAAAGCCCCCCACACACACAAAATTAAAAATATGCTTTTATCACCTACCATGTGAATGAATATAGATCATAACTTTTCTGTTAATAATATGCAAAGATTTTGACAAAAACTGCTTTGAAATTTACTATTTGAGCAATGACCAATCAAACGCTAAAAATTAAATATATATTACTACCAAATCAACCGCATTATATGCTGCATGCAAAAGCTATGCAAGCGCACGTACATGTATGCACGGCATGCAGGCTTGTTGGACCAATACCCAGCCCGGCGGAGAGGGGCGGAGAGGGGCGAATAGGCGGTGAATTTAGGCCCAATCACAAAGCAACGTGAGCTGACGTGATGGCAGCATGCATAGAAGTTCCAACTGATATTTCTGCATTTAATGATACTAAGGTTCAGATTTTACCACACAAACCCTTTATTTATACTATCAATATTGACCCATTTTGGGCCAATATAGTATTTTTGGTAACTTCCTCAATACTGTTCTTTGGCTTTGAAGACTCGTAATGCAATATATTTGACATTAGGTTGCTGTTATTATTTTGAGGTCTATAACTCCACGAAAAGAGATTTCAAGCCCTAATTTTTTCAGGCAAGCTGTTAAATGACATTTTATTTCATATAAGGCAATAACCTCGCATCTTGTGAAATTTGGCTTGCAAAAGGCGGACATTCCCTTTGATATTCTGAAATGTCCATAGACAAGTACACAACCCACCAAGTTCCTGTAGTCAAGGGGTTAAGCTCGAGTTGAGTCCAGAGTCCAGAGACCAGACTGCGCCCATGACTATTCATACTTTCGCAAACACGGGTGCGGTCTGCGTCTTGGATCTGCATTGAATTTAACCACCTCCCAAGGTGGCTAGAGCTACAAGTAAGTCTAGAACAAGCTTTGTAAGTTGTGACAATGTCTGAATTTTCGGACAATTTGATCATTGTTTTTTTTAGGCGCGTCGTTCAGAATCATAATGAAAATAATAATTAATTTTGTGAAATTAAGTTTGATTCATGAAACATGACCACACCCGCAAAAAATGTACACTTTTCACCTATCTTCTGCTTCAATATGAATAGAATCCACATGTGTCATACTTTTACAAATTATTTACAATCAAGTGCCAAGCAGTTTATTTAACACCCAGTAGAAGGTCAAGAACAAACAGTAGGATGCTGGCTGGGTATGGGAGCACCATGGTATATTAGTTTGAATTTTTGTCTTAAGCCTGGCGCAGACAAGAGCCGACTCGACCCGATCCGACTGGTTCCAATCAGGCTAGAGTCGGGCCCGGTCAGTCGGAGTCGAGTCATCTTGTTGAATCGGCCCCGACTGGCATCCGACTGTCTCTCGACTGGCAAAATGTGTGTCGCGAGGCACTGAAAACTGAGCCGATCCGAATGAAAACCAGTCGGATCGGGTCGAGTCGGCTTTACAATGAAATAAAAATATATTTGGGGGGGGGGGGGGTTACTTCTCAAGCTTGTCTGAATGAAAATAGCACTCTACAATATTTTTGCATTGAACTCTATGCAACTTTTAAGGGGCTCTTTTAATGATTTTCGGGGGCTCTTTTTGGCATTTTAGGGGCGAATTCGTGATGAGCCCCAGTGTACTTTTTTTCACGGTTACGATATCAAGGTTGTGACTTGTGAGTTCAATACCCAACCTGGCATTTGTGTCCTTCAGCAAGACGCTTACTGTACATGATACGTCTCACTTTGCTGCTTTCTATCCAATTGTATCAGCGGGGGTTCCAGAGGACCAGAAGGATTGGAATGTGTTCCAGTTCTGCTGCTGGTTCTACACATTACTGCCTCTTTCAAATTTCAATCCTGATGATTTGGGTGTGAAGTGCTGGGACACTCATCAACAGGGTTAACACCAAACTTTTGACCAGCGAACAAAATTCACGGGAGCTAAGGGTGATTTAGTCCTTGAAAGTCATAAAGGGCCCCCATAAATTTGCAAAATCAATTTTAAAAGTGCTATTTTTGTGTGGGCAAGCCTGTAAAATAGCTCCCGAAAAATAATGTTTAGATTTGTTTTCCCTGCTCTTTTCCATATACAATGTAAACATGTACATGTAGACTAGATTATTTTGCAAGCATGACATGTGATTGTCTTCTAAATGAGACCCGCATTCATCATCCTGTCTGGGTGTTAGAGTGTTAAGTAGAGAATTTTTCTTCGGAATTCTTTCCTAGATAGGAAGTATAAGGTGAGCCTACTCAAATTTCGTTCATGGCAAACAAAGCAGTGTCCGGTGATGGGATTCAATTCAAATTGCATCAACAGGATCTTCAGTCACATGCCCTCACCACCGACATTCACCTGTGTGCACATTTACACGTAAATAGCTGCCAGAATGATCAACGACATGCTTCTGTGGAAGTACATCATGTAGAAATTGCACGTCACATACTGATTATAAACAATGACTACATGTAGGTCTAGGGTACATGTAGACTGTAGTCACTCCTTTGTATTGTTTTCAACACTGTGTGCAATATAAATCAACACAGTATTCAATATTAAACAATTTGGCCTATTTCAAGAATTAGTTTATGGTTTTAATACATGGCAGGGCTTGCGCTTAGCGGTGGCCCGGGTGCCAATGGCCACCTGAAATTTCATTTGACCACTAGAAATAAGCTATTGGCCACTAACTGATTAAGTTCTACAACACACAAGTCTATGGTAAGAATATATTTGATGTGTAATTTTGGCCACCTGAAAAAAAGGGGAAAGCCCTGCATGGGTTATACATGTGAATGTGACTGCCATATTTTTCAAGTTTAAGACCCCGTTTACAGTGAGCAAAAGGCCAGGCCAGGCCGCGGCCAGGCCGCGGCCTGGCCCCGCACTGTAAACGCACCGGGGCCAATTGCGCGGCCAATTGCGAGGCCAAACTGGCCGCGCATTTGGACCAGCTCTGGAGGTAGTCTCGGCCTCGGCCTGGCCCGGCCTTTTCTCACTGTAAACGCACCGGGGCCAATTGCGCGGCCAATTGCGGGGCCAACTGTTACCCCGGAAGTGAAAGGATCATTACGTCATAGGATAATGACGCCGTACCATAACAATCGAACCCACGCTTTCATGGTATTTTCTTCGGTGTGTCAAGCCAAGTGGTACGTCGAGATCTCCAAACTTAATCAATTATTATATTAGGTACGGGCAGCTGTGATATTCGAAAGTTCGCCGTGCATTTAACATGCATAAACATAGGGAATTGGGGAAAAGATTCATTGGAAATATCCCGCGCGCGCGCGACCGGATCTACACTGTGACCCCCGGCGCGCCCCCCAAAATAATCGTTTGTTTACATGCAGAGCGCCACTACGACAAAATATTGGAAGGTTACAATGTAGGCCGCGGCCTGGCCTCGCACTGTAAACGCACAAAATTGCGGGGCCAACTCGGCCGCGGCCTGGCCCGGCCCTGCCTTTTTCTCACTGTAAACGGGGTCATAGTCCCAGGGCTTGCCCTAACAAGTGGCCCGGGTGCCAATGGCCATCTGAAATTTCATTTGGCCACTAGAGATAAGCTAGAAACTCTGTATTGGCCACTAACTATTAGGATCTACAACACACAAGTCTATAGTGAACATCAGGGGGAAAATACACGGGGGCAAAACAAATTAAAGAGTCAGGGATGCCAGTGGCAAATGGCTCCAGGGCCTGAACATTTTTGGAGACTCAAAATAATGTGAGCAAAGCGCACATCATGAGCGCGAAGTCCCTTTAGCCAGAGTGGGCCCTGGAAGCTCTGGAGTTCCAGATGCTCTCTGGTGCAATCTGAGCCTATTTTTTGGATCATTTCCCTTTAATAAACAAAAACAAAAACGGACAAGCCGGAATTTTGGTAAAAAACCCGGAATTCCGGCTATAGCCGGAACTCTGGCATCCTTGAAGAGTGTTATTTTCATGCAAGCAAGCTTGAAGAGTAGCCCCCGAAAAATAAATATTAATTTTTTCCCTGGTGAAAATATATTGGATGTGTACTTATGGCCACCCGAGTCCTTAGTCTACATGTACATGTAGTAACTGTCATTCCTTGCCTTGACAGAGATCCAGTAAGCAGTTTTCAGCATTACTTTCTTCATTTATTGTGCCAGTCACTCATCCCCATAAAGCCTCCCAGTAAGAGCCACATGCCTGTAATGCCTTTTTTGTGAAACTGTACACAATGATTTTTGCTCTTCTTTAGCTACATACGTTGTATTTTGTAGTAATTACAGCATCAACGTGACAATATATGGCAATTATTGGGTCTTTGAGTTTGTGGCACTTACGTGGAGGCAGAGCTAAAATTTCAAAATGGTGAAAATTCTGCCACATAAGATGCGACTTTTTAAGTATTGTTATGGTTACAGTGTGGCCGAGTGTCCGACATGGATGTTCCTTGACTTAACGTTACCCGCGAATGACAGGATGTTTCAGGTGCCGTAAATTAATTGTTTCTAGATTTGCTTTATGTCACGATCGATAGCAATTACGATCGATAGCAATTGCGAACGATACTAAAAATCGGAGCAAAGTTCATCCTGTCATAACTTTTTTATTGCTCTACCGTTTTGGCTCAGATTTTCGATCATGATTCTTCATGTTCACTTCATTTTATAGCAAACATCACATTTCTGGGTGGAATTCCCCTTTAAGCAGGGATTATGACCATATTAATTATTATCAGAAATATCAACTCGTCTAAATTTCTAAATTTCTGAAAAAATTGCCTTACATGGGAATTGGACCAGAGACGTCTAGTTTGGTAGATTGATGAGCACTTTAACCACTGAACGTCAAGGTCCTCATACTTTCACTAAGATAATTTTGTGTCCTTTGAGTTTGTGTCTGATTTATTTAGCTTCTGACTAGCAAGGGTTTCTGAAAAGTGGTTAGTATCACCTGGGGCAATGTGGCTCAGTAGTTAGAGCACCTATTTAGAAAAATGTCCAGGTTGGACTAATTCCACACGCTTCTGTCTTGGAATTCATATATGCAAGTTGATTCACTTTTTTCATATATTTTTTATGCTATCATGTACTGGTGCAGTCATGTACAAGTACCGTAAAACTCCGTGTATAAGGCGCACCCGTGTA
The DNA here is from genome assembly GCA_037951105.1 of Echinarachnius parma. Lineage (NCBI taxonomy): Eukaryota > Metazoa > Echinodermata > Echinoidea > Clypeasteroida > Echinarachniidae > Echinarachnius > Echinarachnius parma. The sequence continues at coordinate 13,673 of JBAMJV010002001.1, read as the reverse complement.
TAAGGCGCACCCCCAACTTTCTAAAAAAAAAAAAAAAAAAAAAAAAAAAAAAAAAAAAAAAAATGTTTTTTTTTTTTTTTTTTTTTTTTTTTTTTAGGACACCCTGTATATTTTTTTTAGAGACCCTGTAGTGCTGTTCGAATACTTACATCGCTGGTCTAGGAAATATCAAGGGCTTAATGTCAATTGTAGCTTTCATCATCATATACATTTTTTCACATACAAAATAGTGGTTAGTACACAAATTGCACACATTGAGCATTAACACTGGTGCTCATAAATATTCATATTCATATTCATGAATATTCATTAGCACTTATACTCATTAAATATAATGCAATTTTCTTAATAAACTAACAACTATTTTCAATTATGAGCAAAATTTATAACCACTGGTTAGATAATTGCATATATAATATGAGTACTGCTGCTCACGAATGTATGAATATTCATTAGCAGCAGTATTTGCTCAATAAACTTGCAATTTTAAAATCAGTAACCAATATTTTTTTTGTGAGAAATAGGTATATGTTGCTGAATGCTACAACACACAGTAAGCTCTTGTCATGCCCTGGACCAGTGTTATATGCATTGAACATGACTACAGGGTGTCCCAAAAAAAAAAAAAAAAAAAAAAAAAAAAATTCAATTTTTTTTTTTTTTTTTTTTTTTTTTTTTTTTTTTTTTTTTTTTTTTGCTATACCTGTGTATAAGGCGCACCCCCGACTTTGAAATTTTTTCCGACGGAAAAAAGTGCGCCTTATACACGGAGTTTTACGGTAGACATGCAGGAAACCATGTTCAAGGTTGACTTGACCGATTATTGTATGGCTTGAGTAAGATAAACTGTTTGGTAACATACCATTCACAATTTCACATGCTGAATTGACTAGGAATTGCTCTGGAATATCAACCAGAGAGTTTTGTGTTATTTATATGTACTTCCCTTTGCAGCATAGGTTGCAATCGATTGTAAAAATGTGATTAATTGCAAGCCAGAAAATATGCACACTTGAACCAATCAGATTTCCAATCAATTGCAACTCTTTCTGCAACAGGCCCTGGGTGTTGCAACAAGATAATGTAGATTTATGGTATATTGGAAGGGTTATGATTAACAAGTATGTAAAACAAACAACATAAATAATTTCATCTAAAACAATATAATTGTCCAGATACCTTCATGAAAATCCATTAGTCTAGAGGATTTTTTTGTAGAAAGGAAGAATTCTGTGTAATGGAAAGTATCTTGCCATCAACTACATTTACATGGTAGTTAGCAACTAGTGTCAGATGCTAGTATAACTCTAATGTACAAAGTACAGCATCTGTGGTGTGTAGGCTACATTTGGGTCTTGTTGAAAAACAGTGAGTCAATGTAATGTGCAGTGATGCCAGTGAGCTGTAAGTCGAGAGCCTGGCAACAGAGTCATGATACCCGACTTGTGTGGAAAATAAGAATGAGCCTGAATTTATAGGTTGCCAGGGTCCGAAACTCTGAATTCAGGCTTTTGACTGAAAACTGGATTTCCTGATAGTGTACAGGCAGAGTTAACTATTTTTTTTTTCCATGGTAGCCTGTAAGATAAGTGAACTCGTGAATTGAGTTTTGGTGATCCCAAACAAACAAAAAATAAATTAAAAACAGAGTAGGATTGGTCAAATTTTTACCTGGTTGATATGTATGCATGATTTATGCATACATGTACAGCCATACAGGGGATGGCCCAGGGGGAAAAAATGAACATCCTACTTCCTATAACATGGGAACAATACGACTGGTTTCATTGAATAGGGAATCTTTCATGAAGACAAATGATTATCAAGATCAGATTTGGTTAAGTGGTTCATGGTCTAGAATGAATCATTAAATAAATTTGGGTTTCAAATGCTGTCTAATTTCATCAAAATTGTGGCCTGAAAATTGTATCTTTCACACATTTTATTGAGTAAAAATTTTGCTAATATCTCTAGACACCATTAAGTAAAAACAAACTATTAAAGTGAGGCCTGTAAAGTGTCGAACTCCACGAAAATTACTTGGAGCTTCCTCGTTTCTCTTCTACCGTGTTGTTTCTAGCTTATGGCAAGAGAAGAATAAAATGGGTTACCGTATTTGCTGGTGTATTAACCGCACCTTTTTTCCAAAAAAAAAAAAAAAAAAAAAGGGGGTGCGGTTAATACACGACCGTATTAACCTCACTTTTTTTTTATTATTTTTTTTTAGGGGGTGCGGTTAATACACCGGAGCGGTTAATACACCGACAAATACGGTAGATTTTTTCAAATGCCCCTTTAGTACGACGATATCTATCATTCAGCTCAAAAGCGACTAACAAACGGTCATAAACCTCATAAACGTCCGTTGTAAAAGCTGACGCATATTTTCGCTTTTTTAACCAGGAAAGCAGTGTTCTTATTCAATGAAACTTTCACACATCATTCGGACATAACTTACAATGATTTTGGTACAGGATTGAAGTCTCAAATGTCATTTTGGGCAATATCTGACACTTTACAGGCCTCACTTTAAGTTTGTAAATCATCCTTCTCTGTCTTACATCACTGAGAGGGACGAAAGACACGAGAAGGATGGAGTAATCTGGTTAAACAATCACTGATTGGGCCCCTACAGCCAGTCAGGCAACGGGAGAGTTGAGGTGAGACACCAGTGGTTTTGTTCCCATGTTGTTTTTTGTTTTTCTGGGCAACCCTGTAGACCTTATTTGTGGCACTCATACATACATTACAATACTGTTGTGTGGAGCAGGCAATGCATAGAAAATGCATGGTTGGTATCTCATAATCTGCAAACACATGCATTGTCTATGTAATCTGTGCTACAAGGAAATTGTCCGTACATGTATGGCTTGTAAATGGTCATGAACATTTGTGGTAGGGTCAATTCAACAACGTTACTTACCTAATAAAAAAAGAAATGATCAACAGGATGGCCTTGGCACAAAACCAACCTGGACCTGCAGATAACAAGAGATAAAGAGAGAAAAGACAATGCAAGGTTAAATTACATTATACTGTATGGATTACTTTCACAATTCACATTATTTTTCATATGTGACCTTACACCACAAAACGAACGTTATCTTTCTCTGTTATTAGCTGAAATAGTCATATTTGGTTTAAAATATGAAATTCAGGATTTTAGTATTTCCTGAATGACAGGAATTTGATTGTCAGATATCATGTTTAAGTACGTTTTTGTCATCGAATAACAATTATCCGATTACAGCGCTTGAATGGACGCCGATCTTTGAAAGTGGCCCGTTTCTCCCTTTTTAAAACTGCCTCAACCATTTTCCACATCTTTGGCGCTCATTTTCAGAGGGTTTGCCTTGTCTGAATATGACCAATTATATACCACTTTAAAGGTAACGAATTCTACTGTAATGTCATGTAAAAATCAGCATGATCATTTTCCCAACTTATTGGTTGTTTTGTAGATGCAACATTAACCCATATAAGATGTTTAATTTTAGTATGTACAACATGCATTCTCCAAAGACCCAAGCCTGAGAAAATCTTAGCTAGTCCTGAAGAGATTAAGAAAATAAAATAACACCCACTATCAGACCACCTACCAATGATTTGAATAACCCATTCACAGGATACAATGTAAATGTACTGTATGTAAATGTACAAACAAAAATGTAATTGAGCATTGTATCATTTACCAACATCTGTCATCCATTTGCTTATTTGTACGTCATTCATCAGTCAACAAAGCAATTCAACATCTATAATGACCACACATTGATCAAAACCTTTATGGAGGTCAGAGAAAGCAAGTTTGGCCAAAGGTACTACATGTACATACGTCAACCAAATTTTAAACTGAGGCATACAGGCAAACTTTTAAAAAAGGCTAGAAAGGTAGCCACCAAAAATATACTATATTTGTATTCTTGTTTTAGCTACTTTTTAATGGTCTAAAATGATTACGCATATTAGTGAACAAATTTATAAACTTTCATGTGATTTCACAAGGGCTCTTTTGGAAAGTCTGGGGATTAAATTGCCCCTGTATAGGACGGTCGGTAGGACCTGGTTGCCTCCGACATGTACTTAAGTAAATGTTTTTACAATTTTCACCCATTCTAGTGGGACATATTTTGCATGTTATCCTGAATTGGTTACCTTCATTCCCAGGATTAAATTGTATTATTTTAAAGGGTACCACCACCCAAAAATAATATTCTTATTAAAGAAAGGTAACATCTTAAGTATTCCATTCCATCAACAAGTTCACAAAAATATGTTTCCAGAAACAAAATATATAATTGGAAACGCATCACCATTCTAAAGCATGCGTTCATGCGGTCTGAATTACGCTGACTGCTATGTGTGAGATGAATTGCAACGTGTGCAGAGCGAACGAATCGCCCGGGAATCTATTATTTACAAACGTGCGCGTGAATAGCATGCATTGGCGCACTCGCAAATGGTTGGCCCGTATGGAACCAGGAAATAGCAGTGGTTCCGTAAGTGGTGGAAATTAATTGCTTTGTTTATGAATTACACAACCCTTTGCAAAATGTTGGGTATCTACAGTATTTGATATCACAAAACGGTACCAAAACATATAATAATGTGTTGTTCTTTGCATGGTGGTCCCCTTTAATAATTAAGTTGGACCAAATATAAACAGAAACCAATCAACAAAACTGCCATATATTATTTTAATGTAACTGTTTCAGCCTTGAAAATGTTTATGGTTAATGAACCTAATTATACTTGGAATTTTCCCCCCTCTTAATTGACTTGTTTACAAAAATTAGATAGCAGGGGAAGGGGGTTTCCCTTATACGCACATCATCTTTACAGTGGACTAAAGCAGAGGTACAGTGTATCATGGGCAAGAGCCTATGCAGGGCTCAAATATTTTATTTGCACAAATGGGCAACCAAACAACATATTTTGTATGTATTTATTTGTCTAAGGCTACTTAATTCTTGTTTTGGGCCATAACAATTGAAAACGTCTAATTTCACTTGCCCGATAAGGGCTGACAGAGAACCACCAGGGATAAAAATTGAAATTCTAGAATTGGCTTATGGAGGTACATTATATGTACATGTTTCACCAACATTAATACTTTGTCCGCTGTGTAGTAGATCCCGCCGTCGCCAGATTATTGTAGGCGCGCGCTGCACGTATCGTATATTGTATGCGCGCGCGCGCGCGCCGCACGCATCGTTGTCTGTGACTAGAGTCGAACAAAGCGGGCCGCTGTTTGTGACTTGAGTCGAACAAAGCGCTCAAAGAGTTAAATGGTTTATAATGGGTAGATCAGGAATAAACACTAATATTGGCCACTGGCCTATAGAGCCAGTCAAATTTTACTTCAGGCCAAACATGTATGAAAGTTATATTTTGACAAAATTGAGCAACTTGATGTTCAAACTACATGTATGTTAGAATAAAAGAATATTCTTCCAAAATTCCATGTCAAGCCTCGTCCATAGTCTCACTTACTGTATGATCAATAAAGGGCATGCTCTCTAAGTTAACCCCTTGACAACGGGAACAGGGTGGGTTGTGTACAAAGTCTATGGGGATTTCAGAAACTTGTAGGCAACGGGTTAATGCTCTCTTGAATAGCAGAGTTCATAGACAGAATTCACTGGCATATGACAGGGCCACCAGCAAAAAAGGTAAGTGTGGAGCCCTGCAAGTACATTTTGTTGTGCCACGCAAACAAACTTAGTGTGGAACCCTGAGTTAATGTATTTAATTTGCATATTGGATTGGTCATGGTTTGAGGGAAATGCAAACACAACTGAAATACACCCAGTACCTTTCAAGGCTAGCGATTCATGGACTAATAAATTGGGGGATTCATAATGTGTTCAAATGTCATGAAAATCATGCAGTGTTAGTTTTCCCAAAGGCCTTTTTGTTTCTATTAAATAGACCGTGCTAAAGGTTTGACAAACTTTTCAGATATTGAACTTGACTATTTATGTATGGGGAGCATTACTATTAACCCTACTACTACATGTATAGAACATGCAGCTTTTGATTTGTAACTTGCAAGAGATTCTGGAATCTTGCAGAATTTCCTGCATTTTTGATTTAGGAATCCTGACTTTGTACATCTTTTGTTAATCCATCGAGGATTAACAATTAAATCATGGGGCCCACAGGAAATATGTTTTATTATCAAAATCAAGCCTACGTGTATGTCCAACAGGTTTCAATCCATTCTCTACCAAAGTGTGCCGAAGACTTGGCATGCATGACTACAACTACAAGAACCTATAGATGCAATGCTCTATGCAATTTGTATAGAGCATCGGTTTTTTCAGTCATGCATGCCAATACGTGGGTGGGCACACTTTGATAGAGAATGCCCAGGTTTCTAAGTATTGTCTTTGATATGATGAGTGTAATGTAAGTGAGGGAACACTATTTCACAGTCAAAGAAATAATCACACACAAACAATATACTTTATATTCAATTTGTTTCTGATAATTTTATTCTGCAGTTATACACTACATAATAATACAACTCATCAATGTTGCAAAATTGCAAAACTTGAAAAATGTTTACATGATCACATGATGGGTTTTTTGCCATGATCATGCATTCTTCTGCTTCTGCTTCTGCTTGTTTCTGTACAAACGCCTGGTGTGGCTACCCCGTACAGATAGTCTACCACTATGGCAAATGCCTATGGGAAAATGGTTTGAAGTGTCCATTTTTACATGAACATCGTACAGCCCTGAAAGTGAAACATGTTTTAATTGATTCTTTGTAGGATTACTAACAAGTTGGTATACCGTCCACCTTTTAAATATTTGCAGAAAAAGTTACAGCCAAATTTAAAAATTGCTCTGTACAAAAGGTATGCCACTTTTTGCCAGAATTTGCTCTATCTGTGTACAGTGATTTGCCATAGTGCAAGTCTGCTCTCGCCGCAAAGCGCACATTGCTACAATCAAGAAGTTTGACTCCCAAGGTTTTTTTTTTATTCTTGAGACTTGATCCTTTGTTTGTGTATGCTCATCAGACATCAATACAGCACAGACAGTTGGTGTGATGTGTGCACACAGAAAGAACTTAACAACATAGAAGAAAAACAGTACAGAATGTGTTCATTTACAGATGACCTGGCCCACCCATCCGGGGAAATGAAATGCTGCCTTTAGTGACGCACTGGTGGAACAATATATGATTTTATAATGTTCATTTCAGTTATGAATTGATACAATGATCGCAATTTGTATCAATGTCATTGAACGAAAAGTGTTCTGTTGTTCGTTTTTATTAATTAAATATATTGTTGGCACTTGGCAATCATTCAAAAATAATGATAACAACTTGTACAGTATAGGCTATAGCACAGTGCCACTACTTAGTTGACATGGCCATACATGTAGCTAGCTAACTATCAACTACAATTACAAAATGATCTTCACCATTAGGCATTACACGCATGACAACATTCACTTTGCATGCATAAACAATCACTATTTTGCACTGCATTATTTACAATGTATGCAGCCTCCCATAATTTTACCAACTTAAAGTTTACATAGCAACTACATATTACCAATCCCATGTAAGTATTAAGGTTCATATAAGTGTATAGAAGGTCATGTTCATCACTTTATTTGTTTAACAGTAATATGCAACCAAAAAAAACAGTACGAAAGCATACACGGAACTTCAATCACAACCCGGGCATCTTTGCCTTGATGTACCGGCTACGGTTAGCTGGCGGGCTGTATATTGGATATGCATCGTTCAATTCACCAGTGACAGTACGACTACACATTCTCTATGCACTAGCCGCACAAGATAACATGTATCAATTGACAATGTATACCACGGAAATACCACCCTAAAATTTACTGATCTGATAATTTTCATGAAATTTCAAGGAATGGCACTTACCTAAATATAGTTTTTATATACACCGTAGCTTCCCTGGTGATATACCGGCCCAATTCATGCGAATAATCGAGGTTTTCTTCACAAAAATGTATTCCAAAATTCCGTGATAAGGCCGAAACATAGGGAGTGGTGCATGGCCTTGCCTCGTATTGTGGGAAACCCGTCAGGATTTTTTTTTTACACCACTGTGTGCATTTGCACTGCACTGTGTATGTACTGTACTGTATGTATAACCTACGGTTTACTGTGTACAAAATATGGTACCCTGATCGAATGTATTAGCACTACGCGCGCATGCGTGTACGCGTATACGGCGCGTGCGAATTTCTCGTCGAAATTATATTCACGGTTTGAAAACTTTCAGAATAAAGAATTGTTGTAACTTGTAACTATAATTAAGATTGTCAAAGTTGAGGATGCCTATATAGGTATCTACTTCGTTTTTTCATCGTGATATATCTATTTCACCATCTTCCTAAATAAATGGAATCTGTCATCAAAAAGTATCTTCGCTATTAAAGGGCAATGAAACCCAAGCAAAATGTTGCTTTCATAGTTTTGAAGAGATTAAGAAGAATAATCTCTGAAAGTTAGAGCATAATCGGGTAAGAAACAAGAAAACTACGGCTCTTTGAAGATGTCCATTTATTCTCATGGGGAACTCAAATTGGCAACGCACTCTGATAAGTGTGTGGACAACTCCCCATATGTTTTGTACACAAATGTTCCCATTTTTACAGTTTTCTTCATAGTCACATTTTTCCATTCCCCAAACTCATGATATGTTATGTATAAAAGCATTCTACAAAACATATGTTGAACTCGAACGAAGGGTAAACATACATTTTGAGAAAATTGAACAAAACTGAAATTTTGTGTACAAAATGTATGGGGAGTTGTCCACAACTTTGCCAGAGTGCGTTGCCAATTTGAGTCACTCGAAGAAATACATGGCTCTTTTCAAAGAGCCATAGTTTTCTTATTTCTTGACCGATTGTGCTCAAATTTTCAAAGACTATTCATTATATTGAGTGTCTTATAGTGCATACAACAATTTGTCTGGATTTCATTGCCCTTTAAGTGGCTTCACCGCAACGCAAATAAACATCAGCATACGTGTATACATGTATACGTCAACCTGTCAAGAAATCAAAAGAGCCACCTACCTAACAAGCTTTTGCATTATTTCGTAAAGTTATCTATTGATGGGAAAAGGGCAATTATGGGTTTATGTTTTTGTAAAGTTTTCTGAATCTGTGCAGATTTTAAAGATTTATAATTAATTATAATAAATCAAATAAATACTAAACCTATGTTGCGCCCTACGCTCTGCGGCAGAACGATAGACCTAAACTCATCCCTGTCTCCTATAATCACATAACAAACGGCGCATTGCGAAGTTCACTTGTTCCATCAGTATTCAATCGATTGATCAAAGATCACATTTCAATAAAAAATAATAATAAGTTAATACATTTGCGAATAAACGAAACTAAGCCAATTAATATTCTACTAGCGCATATATACGGGATATATATACACGCATGGCCATATTGGCCATTAATTAGAAATTGTTTTGTTTTGTTTTATTTTTCTGATAAATGATATGATCGAACAGCAAAGCTAGAAAGTAAGTAACTTCTGTTGCATAATTATGTAAATATTATGAAGTAAAACAATAACAAATCAAGAAGATATTGAGGGGGTTTCCCTAATAAAGGTGATTGCACTTTGATGTAATACAATTTTGGGGAATTCCCTATTACCGCGCAAATGCGCGCAAATACGCGCAAAGTTGACAGTGCGCGTAAACGGGGATTGCCCTTCTTAAAGGTCATCGAACTTTGCCAATTTGTAGTGTGAAAATTCTATAAGGGCAATTATTGTGAATTGATTTAGGAAACTAAGGAAGATATTTAGGAAGAATATTGGAATACCACTTAGGACAAAATCATGACTTAGGAAGAAATGTTGACTTAGGACAAATGTTAGAATACCACCCTTATTATTCACACGGACATTCAATTGTCTACCCACTGAATGTGATATCTTGAATTATCACCCTTACCCCACCCCTAAATCATCACACACACATAGCCACTGTCTACTCCATTAATATTTGTTTATATTATTTTATTCTTCCGTTTTAAAAAAAACCATACATGCATCTGATATAAAGCGAATATTTTCTAACATAACATAAGGTATACAATTGAATTACAAAAGTAAAATTACAAACGCAATACAATCTGTTATGTTCATATATTTTACATTGAATGAAGAGATGTATGTATTTAAAGGGATCTAGTAACTTTGTTGACATGTGCAAAAAGTGATGAAGGGTTGATGCAATGTATATTGTTGTTATCTCATATGTCCACAGGGTATTGTGTGAAAATTTCAAGTCAAATGGACATTGCATGGCCAAGTAACTAGCGAAAATGCAAAGTGATATTCATTGACTCACTGCACTCACTTTGTACACGATAAGAAAAACTCCGGGGGAGTTTTTCTTATCTGAATACTTCAATCGTAGATATCTTTGTAACGAAAGGGAAATTTGAAAAACCGAAACCGGTCCCATGATTTTATTGTTAATACGAATACAACAAGGTATGATGGAACCGCTAGAATTAATAGTTGAGTATTGGTCAAACTTAACTTTAGTAACCAAAACCTGCACCATTGCGGTACAAAGTAATAGTTATAATTTCACCATGCTCGAAAAGTATACACAATTACAAACGACTAAGTAAAACCCCTGTTATCATTCAAAAAGAGCCGCTACAACTCAAGAGGGCGCTATTTAAAAAAAACACTGGTTTTAGCCATTTTTCATACACAATTGTGCATTTAATGTTTTTTTTTAAATAATGATTCAATAGAGATATCATCAACGACTTTTTACAAACCTTTTCAGATTTTTTTTCCAAGTTCATTTTTTTCCTAAAAAGTCTAAATATCCCCCGGTGATGGCCGGTGAAGAATCTTTTGAATAAAAATATACTTATGATATTTTAGCCGTTACTGAACCGATTTGGATCAAATAAGGTTTATTCTGTCATTAAAATTATATGTTATTTCAAATTTGACAGTAAGTTTTTCATCTCACAAAAAAATATCGTGGGCACTTCGGGAAATACTATTAGTACTCAATGGTACCTTTAATGAAACTAATAATTTGTAAATAAATACTGGTCCAGTATGAAGTCATCGACATAGCTACGGGGACATGCCCCCACCCCCCCCCCCCCCCCCCCCCCCCCCCCCACCACCCACCCTATTTGAAAAAAAGTATTAAAGGGGTAAGTTCAGTTTTGGTATAGAGGGCGCTGCACGAAATAATTTTTCGTGAGATAATGAAAATCTGAGTGTCAAATTTGAAAGAGCATACAATTTTGATGACAGAATAAACTTTATTTTATTAAAATCGGTCAGAAACGTGTGAAATATCAATAAATATATCCAATCGGAATAATCTGGGGCCCAGATTTATTCGAAGATTTTTTTTTCAATAAAAAAATGCTTACACTTTTTCAAAAATGTTAAAAAGAGGTTTTTAAATAGTTGTTGATGGATCTCTTTATTTAATCATTATTTAAAAAAAACATCACATGCATAATTTTGTATGAAAAATGGTTGAAACCAATGCTTTTTAGAGGGCGCCCTCTCGTGTTTGAATGGCTCTTACTGAACGATAACAGACTTTTACTTAGTCATTTGTAATTTTGTATTCATTTCGGGCATGGTGGAGTTATAACATATTAGTTTAATGTAATGGTGCAGGTTTTGGTTACTAAAATTCAGTTTGACCAAAACTGTACTCTCTTTACCAAAACTCAACTATCCTTTAAACAATAAACATTTATACAGTAATCTAGACAATAAACAAAGATCTGAATTTGTTAATGTAAACAAATATATAATATATAATTGCATATAAAAGTTATATAAAAGTCACACACAACTTTCATGAGGACGATGAATAGATACTATTATAGAAATAGTACACTGGCAATCCATACAATACATTATTGGACTGTCTACTGCGTAAACTCAATTTGATTCCTATTTTGTCATGGATATTTTATATCCCGTACTATATTGTTTCCCTGTGGCCGCTCGGGCAAGCAGGGGCGTCGATCCGTTTTTGCGATTGGGGGGGGGGGGGGGGGCGAAATTGAAAAAAGTTCCAGAGTGACCACTGAGAGACCTAAAAGCCCCACATTGGCATGCCCGGAAGTTTTATTATGCGCTCATTGAAGTGTCTTGATGGCTCGAGGACCTGACTTTGGGGGTACCCACATTTGGGGACAATAATGGGGGTCCAGGGGGCGGAGCCCCGGAAGCTTTTAGATTTCAGACATTTGCAACTCCTATCATGGGTGTTAACATTGTATAAAATAGTGAACCTACTCGTAACGTATTTTTAAAGGGCATAGCGAGGAAAAGATTGAGCCTTGCATGAGATGGATCCACGTGATCCTGTATACTATAGAGCCATCGATATATTCTATAGGGCATTGGGCTCCCATGAAACTAAGCAAGGGGCGTCAACAACTTCTCAAAGTGGAGGGAGACATTGCGAGGAAGCGAAGCGACCCGAGCGGGGGAGGGATGTGGGAGGGGTGTACGTCCCCTACCACAGTATGGGAGCTTTTGTTTGGGCGTGAAATTGTGCGATTTGGTGCACACCTGAGACAAAAATTTCACGTAATATGAAGTATATAAGTATGGAACCAAACATACATAATGACAAAGGGAGGGGGACAATCTCCTCCACTTTCAAATGTGGGGGGACATGATATTCCAATTTGATTTGCGTTCAGCGCATATGGACCGAATTGACTAAAAGATATATTTCAGATTATTTTATTTTATCTATAGATGAAAGGTTTAATAAACTTCATTTGAGGTGTGCGTTTGAGAAATTACACTGCCAACACATTTCGAAAGGTGAGTTCCCGCAACAAAATTAAACTTGCAATATGAGGAAACTGTATACGCGCGAAGCGCGCGGCAAAAAATAGATTTACAGTCCCTTTCAAACTAATAAACGGCTATTTTGAAGAATAAGTATTGATAAATGTGTTTTCCCCCTCTTTGGCATTATATCACTCGATTTTTTCTTCCTCATTTTCGGAATTATTGGGGGGGGGGGGGGGGGGGGGCGACCGCCACGCCCCTGCGGGCAAGTCAAAACAAGAGTTTTATATTTTCTAGTCATGTGGTCCGAAACCTGAATCTAGTGCCCCGACAAAGATAGAAAGAATCTGGGGCCCAGATTTATTCGATGATTTTGTTTTTTTCATAAAAAAATGCTTACACTTTTCTTTTTTTTAATGGTCAAAATTACATAAATACAATACCGTACACATATTTCATTTTGGAACTGCCCCCTTATAAATTATATAACTACGCCGCCGGTAGTAATCGATGCAGAAGGCGCTATGACTGCGCTGCGTGTGACGTCATACTCAGGTCGCGTGTCGATTCGCGACCTTCTTACGGGCTTCTTATAATAATTAATTATGGGGTGTTATTAATGAACACAGCTCGACTCCTTGCGACGCTCCCAAACACCGGACCCGCCGATGAGAGGATGAGAGGGGTGTAATAATGGCACTGCCCAGAGCCGTATGCTCTGGCTCTCTTTGCCTCTGGCACGCCCATCCACAATGGCGTAATGAGGGGTGCTTCTTGTTGTTTTTTTTTTCCTTCGGAGTGGGGGGAAGGGGGGGGGGGGGGGCTGTCG
>JBAMJV010002000.1:0-88022 GCA_037951105.1 Echinarachnius parma | reverse complement strand
TTATATTTGGTTGAAGTTGTGAACCATATATCAATTCTTGATAATAACCCGTTAAATTTAGTGATAGTTGAGCTTTGGTATTATAGAGAGTAGAGTTTTGGTCAAACTGAATTTAGTAACCAAAACCTGCACAATAACATTACAAACTAATGATTATAACTCCACCATGCTCGAAGGGTATACAAAATTACAAATGACCAAGTAAAAAGCCTGTTATCATTCAAAAAGAGCCGTTACAATTCAAGAGGGCGCTCTCTAAAACTCATTGGTTTCAACCATTTTAAATGAAATATTGTGCATGTGATGTTTTGTTGAAATGGTGATAAGATGGAGAGATAATTAACAACTATTTAAAAACCTCTTTTGTAATTTTTGAAAAGAGGAAGCATTTTTAATTTTTGTTAACGACGGTTCAAAATTATCGAATGATTTATTGTGGGGCCCCACAATTATTACAAATGGATATGTTTATGGATATTTCAGCCATTTCTGAATCAATTTTAATCAAATAAAGTTTATTCTGTCATTAAAATTGTATGCTCTTTCAAATTTGACACTCAGTTTTTCATTATCTCACATCAAATTTATTTTGTGTAGCGCCCTCTATATACCAAAACTCAACTATCCCTTTAAGAAAGTCGGAGAAAAGGGGATACAACATGTGAACTACGTAATAACTATTCCATTTTTTATTTTTTCTTGTACATTTTTTATTTGACCGATGTAGCCTTACACGTGCCGCAAATTTAATTTGCTTCCCTGGAGAGAAATTAGATAATTGTCACGAACGAATAACATTCTTCCTAAAGGCATTTGACACTTTCACTCTCACGTGTACACCACAGCGGCGCAGCCACCATTATCATTATTTTAGGGTGAAGTTAATGTGCCCAACCCCTGGTTTTAATATTAAAATTCAGATTAATTATTATGTTGATTTAATTGTATTGTAATACATGTATATTAAGTTTGAAACTTTGAATACATATTTCCCGCTGTATTGAAGTGTATAATACATGGGCGTCGATCCGTCATTGATACCCATTCATCAGGGGGGGGGGGGGGGGGGGGATGATCTATTCATTCATCCCCCCCTGATGAATAGGTATTACGTAAGTATCGACGCCCATGGTATAATAGTAAACATTTTGTTCATGGTAATATTCCGTTATTGGTTCATTTGTTGTGGTTGTTTTTTAATAATGTATACTGATTCTTAAATAAAACAACCAGACTGCTGAGAGGAATTTTTTATTCTGTGAATTATTAAATGATAATACAAATCCAACAAACCAACCAACCAACCGACCAACCGACCGACCGACCAACCGACCGACCGACCAACCGACCGACCAACCAACCGACCAACCAACCGACCGACCAACCGACCGACCAATCGACCGACCGACCAACCGACCGACCAACCAACCAACCAACCAACCAACCACCAACCAACCAACCAACCAACCAACCAACCAACCAACCAACCAACCAACCAACCAACCAACCAACCAACCAAACAACCAACCAACCAACCAACCAACCAACCAACCAACCAACTAACCAACCAACACACAAACAAAATAACGCACGAACAAACGAAGAAACAAAAATAAATAAGTAAACGAACACATAAACAAAAACAAACAAACAAACAAAGGAACACAATTATAATCCTTGCACCATGATGCATTTTGCATAATTATATACCCCATTATTTAATACACCCCTATTCCCGTCCCACACCCAATAGCCGCCCCCTTATAAATGTCTAGGTTCGCCACTGTAACAAAACATGGACTGATTCGAACCTCTCATATTTCGACACATAATTATCATGGAGTAATGTTGTTTCCGTCAAAACAATTTTAACAACAATTATGATGGTAAGGCTATATGAATCAATAAAATGTATAGTAATTCCTCGCTATGTTATAAATCATATTTTTTACAAACGTCACTTATGATAACTTATTATTAATCCACAAGTTCAAAACTGATGTTACTTTCTAAAGTGTAAACGATAATATTTCTGTGCGTTCATGTGAATTTTTAATTTCATTTTTGTAGATATGCATTCCGTTCGCATGGGATCATGATTTGTACATTATAATTTGCTCTTTTTTTTTTTACAATTATCTATATAAGTAAACATTACTGGTCATTTAATTCGGGAACCTCTCGAATCTGGAAGGGTTATAGTCGTGCATCTCCGTGCATCAGGAGCCCTCATCCCCCCTTGAGAGTTTTGAAATGGACAATTTGCGATTGTCGGGCAAAAGGCATCTCAAGATCAAGCAAAACTGGTCATTTTCGGAAAAGTGCGCATCAAAATCGATTTAAAGAACATAAAAGTCGTTTTCGGCAAAGAACGCCTCATAATCGATATAAACATAACATCATTTTCGGGAAAGTGGACTTCAAAATCGAAGCCCCCCCCCCCCCCCCCCATAATATTAGTCATTTTCGAGCAAAAAGTATCTCAAATTCGG
Organism: Echinarachnius parma; assembly: GCA_037951105.1. Taxonomy (NCBI): domain Eukaryota; kingdom Metazoa; phylum Echinodermata; class Echinoidea; order Clypeasteroida; family Echinarachniidae; genus Echinarachnius; species Echinarachnius parma. The sequence continues at coordinate 85,530 of JBAMJV010002000.1, read as the reverse complement.
GCAAGGTAAACCATTCTGAGCAACAAGCATCATTCTTATCTATACATTCGAGCTAAAACGTCATATTGAGGCAATTAAAGGGATGCCTGTAAAGTGTCTAACTCCACGAAAATTACTTGGAGTTTCCTCGTTTCTCTTCTACCGTGTTGTTTAGCTTATGGTAAGAGAATAATAAAATAGGGTTATATTTTTTCAAATGCCCCTTTCGTATGACGATATCTATCATTCAGCTCAAGAGCGTTAATGAACGGTCATAAACCTCATACACGTCATACAGTAATTCGTTGTAAAAGCTGAGGCATATTTTCGCTTTTTTATTACCAAGAAAGCAGTGTTCACTTCATTCGGACATATCTTACAATGATTTTGGTACAGGACTGAAGTCTCAAATGACATTTTGGGCAATATCTGACACTTTACAGGTGCACCTTTAATGGCCACCTCAAATGCATGTAATTTTCGGACAGGTAAGTGATGCGGCTTTGGGGGCGTCCCTACCCCCCCCCCCTTTATAAATTAAAGGGACTTAGTAACATTGTCCAAATCCTAAAAATCCAATTGGAATTCTAGCGGTTCCCTCATAAAAGCATGGGACAGGTTTCGGTTTTTAAAATTTCTCTTTTGTTTTTTCACTTTTGCTAATTTCTCGGCCATTTAACGTCCATTTAACTTGAAGTGTGGACATATCAGATAACAACAATATGGGTGATTTCAAGTATGGTGTTTAAGGCCGGTGTTAGTGTTTATTACACACAAACACCAGTTTGATAAACACTAACACCAGCCCTAAACACCATACTTGAAATCACCCATTGTATCAACTACTCATCACTTTTTGCACATGTCAACAAAGTGCCCATACGCCACTGCGACTGATACGCGCGCGGATTTGTCCTAATCCTGATCATGCGATGCTTTCCCGACTCCATGATACGGTACGAGCTGGTTTACTCATATACTTTCCATATAGCTTATAGTCCCGCGTAAAACATAAAGATGGCGGGATATTTCTCTCTTTGTTTCTTTTTCTTAATTTTACAAACTATAGGAAAGAGGGGATAAGTGTTACCACGCTCTCCCGTCTCTTACAATCTGAGGTTCTTGAACTACGGTCGAAATTACCCGATTCCATTATAAATGCAAAACAACACTCCGGTCCGTAAACTAATGCGAGAAAGAAAACCTAAAAAAAGCAGCAAAAAAACGTATGCGAAATCTTTCCATCTCGTAATCAGTAAAACAAAACAAAAAGAAGAAAAAATACAAGAAGAAAAAAAAAGAAACACAGAAGAAAAAAACACGAATCAACCGAATCCGTAACAAATGCAATTATCCTTATAAGAAGTAAGAATGTGTGGTAGATATTTTCAACACGGAGCCTATACTACTATCCCATGCATGCTTTCACGTTTCATTCCGAGATAACATAATTGTGTGATGATTAACTAGGAACATGCCAATAATACCGCGGTTCTATGTATTTTAATGAGTGTAACTATGTACTGCGGCCGCGGTACGGCATAGGTTAAACCCCCGCGGTTTCTGCGTGACCGGGTAGCCACATACATGAGGTAGAGAGAGTGGTTTTCATCATTAATTGCCATCATTTCACATTTCCTTTCTGGAAATTGACGAGAGGAATACGACAAATTGAGAATGACGCATAATTTAAAGAAATAATTATATAAGGGATGACAACAAAATAGGATGTATAGGTTAGGACCTTCAAAAGTATGACAAATTAAATTATTGGTGATTTTGTAAGCCCGCATTTTGATCTGAATGATAATGAGAAATGTTTACGCCACGCGTGCAAAATTGCACATACATTATGTCAGCATCTAGTATTCACCACTTTGTTATAATGGTGTACATTATGTCTGTACATAATAATGACCAGCATACAATACTATACATGTTTGGGAGGACTATAGGGGGACTATATTGGTCCGGTGAGGCGGTGACCTAAAAAGAAACATGCAAAATAATACACAAATGCATGAAACATGTCACATTTTTATAACCCTCCATAACTTCGTAATCGTAACATAGTTATTTATTTCCCAATCTCGCTTGCTATTTCGCTATTCTAATTGAAATAGTCCAGTTTGCACTATTGTGTTATGCATGTTGTAATTCTATCAACGGTTGTTCCCGCCAGCCTTGTCCCAGGTTTTCCCGACATAGCAACATTTGTTTTACTACAAAAACAGAACATTACACATTCTCACCAGTTTATAATTAGCATGGTTGGTTGGTCGGTTATTTTCTTCTTTTTTTCAGCCGCGATCAAACAGTCTGTAGGTTTTGAACCCGGGCCAATTTGTGCGGGGAGCAGAGCTCCAACCACTAGACCAAAACACCTCTTCTGTGTAATTTTGTTTAGTGATTGAGTGATGTATAGTCTCTAAACATGGCGTGGGGATTATAGGCCACCATTCCCCCCCCACCCCCCCCCCCCCATCACCCCACCCCATCCTAAACGAAAAACCCAAAACCCAACGTTTGTATTTATACCTCGTAGCCACTGCACAAACAAACAATCGGAGAATTAGCTACAATTGGAAGACAAAATGTAATTATTTTCACACTTCCTTGGTTATTGCGCACGCTCGGTTGGCTACCTGACTAAATACCTTACTATTCGTAGTGACATCGTCTTACCCTATAGTAGAAACTATACAAAACCTTGCTACTTCGCAAGTTACAAATACATGCCTTGACCTGACAATTTAATACAGATACAATTTCGCGAATTATTATTATTGTGTACATATTACTAATTGATTATTATCTAACTTATCGTCATTATCGTAAATAAATAAAATGAACAGAATAGACATTTGGCATGTTTGTACTGAATTGTCACCCAAATATAGCAATCCTCGCAAAAAAAATAACATGTACAAGTAACCGATTGATGCTCTGACCTGCAAATGTAATTTGAATAAAAACTCCAGTTTGAACCATTTTATTCACATTTTGATACCATATTTTTTATCATAACTGTAATTGATTATAATTACCGATTTAAATTAAACGTTTACAATAATATTCAACTATATTCAACTATGTCAATATAAAACATGGTCTTTGAAATACATAAAACATCTACCGACCTGTGATGCAAATTCGACTGTCCAAACGGACCCGAAACAATGAGTCAGTACCCACATTTTATCACAATTTTAAATGAGATAATAGAAGAAAAAAACCAGCTGAGAACTCCGTATCCGCTATGAAATAGAGGATGATATAATACAATTTGAAATTCTAAAACATTTCAGTTAATGTGAGTCACATCAAATGATTGACAAAGACAGTCAGCGAATCGAGACGATTTAAAACATTGTAACATAATATATAAATCTCAAGAGCATTTTAATCTGACTACCGGGTGGGGATTTTGAAAGTTACTTATTATTAAATTATACAGAATGTTTAGCCTGCGAGGGGATCATGCATAATCCTGTGTATTCCGGATGCTATCGCAGATTATTATGCAAAACAAGTGGGCAAGCTGCAGCACTCCGCGATGCCATGCGTGCGCGCTTTAAGGATCCTGTATACAGTAATCGCTTGCGCTCTGAGTCTTTTTGATGAGCGTATTAGCGCATAAATAAACGTCACTCACAGTGCGTGCAAACATAATTAATACGCGCGATTGACTCATCGAACAGTTTTCCCGTGATCGTGATTTAGAGCGCAATAATTGATGCTAGACATAACCGCATGTGCATGCAAGATGCAACAGTGTAAGCGTAAAGAACGAAAATAATCGACAGTTAAATATTAAATTATACCGATATTTAGCCGCTATGAAGGGATCATGAAAATCTATTTATGATCATTGGTGATGGATGCCATCGCTGGATGCAAGCGCAACATAGAAACAAAACTGAACGAAGAAAATAATTGTGTCATCGAATGTGTTGATGACAAGGGTTTTTTTTGGGCGCCACCGATAAATAGATTTCGCTTTGCAAGTTTGAAGGACCCTTATCCATGCGCCGCTCCTGTTCGCTGACGGTCCCTCGATACGGGTCCTCGGGTTTCATCGGGGGTGCAGCGCTCAGACAAGTTTGTAATAAAGGGCTGAGAACACTCGTTCCGTGTTTATGCTTCTCTTTCTACTACTCCGTCTTCTCCTTTCTCTTCTTCTTTGTTCTTCTGGTTTTGCTTAATTGCTGCTATCGTTTGTCCTTCGTGTCCTTGTTTTCGCATCTTTCTTCTCCTTCTTAAAGGGATAGTTGAGTTTTGGTAGAGAGGGCGCGAGACTACTTTTTTGTTGTTGTGAGGTAATGAAAAACTGAGTGTAAAATTTGAAAGAGCATAATATTTAAATAATAAAATCATCTTTGTTTGATCAAAATCGGTTCAGAGACGGCTGACATATCCATAAATATAACAATTTGTAATAAAGCTGGGGCCCCAGGTTTATTAGAGAATTTTGAACCAGCCGTTAACAATTCAAAAAAATGCTTCCTCTTTTCAAAAAGTTACAAAATAGGTATTTATATAGTTGTTGGTTATTTCTCTATCTAATCACTATTTCAACAAAACATCACATGCACAATATTTTATTCAAAATGGTTGAAACCGATGAGTGTTTAGAGAGCGCCCTCTTACGTTGTAACGGCTCTTTTTGAATGATAGCATGATCTTTACTACGTCATTTGTAATTTTGTGTTCCTTTCTAGTTATAACTATTAGTTTGTAATGTAATGATGCAGGTTTTGGTTACTAAAATTCAGTTTCACCAAAACTGTACTCTCCTTACCAGAACTCAACTATCCCTTTAATCTACTTCTTCATGGTTGTTCTTCTTTTTCTTATTGTTGTTGTTTTTGTTGGTGTTGTTCTTCATCCTCTTCTTCTTCCTCATCCTCTATTTCTTCTTCTTTGTTCTTCTCGTTCTTCGTTCTTCTTGTTCTTGTTCTTGTTCTTCGTCCAATTCTCCTTCACCTGCTCCCCCTGCTCCTGCATGCTCCTCTCTATCATCATTCTCCATCTCATTCTTCTTATTCTTCTCATATGAGTTTATATTTCTTCTCCTCTCTTGCTTCCCTCCCAATCTTGTTCTTCTTTGTTTTACCATGCAGACATCGATTTTAAGCTAATCGCAATTCACGGCGATAAGTCTCGAATGTTATTGGGCTGTAATTACTCCGCTAGTTTGTCTTATTTTTTACTTGTTTTCCCTATTCTCTCGAGTATACGCCGCATTGGCTTTAAGTGCGCTTGTACACCGACACGTAAAGCGTCATAAAAGCCACTCGGAATATTCCCGGGCTCAATGCGCAACCGTCTCCATAAACGAAATAAACATCGATTTTTTGTTCTTTTTCGTTCGGGTACAACAGTCTGTCTTTGAATTAATTTTTTTTTAGTAAAAGATAAAGGTCCTTTACATCCAAAGTGACAGTGCTTTGTGACATTGTTAATGATTCCGTGCAGCTGTAAATTCAGTTGCTATAAAGGTCATTCACGTACACGCATGCACGCACGTCAACATACACACGCACATGAATGCACGCAACTCACAACAATGAAACACATTTGAAAATGTTTTTCTCTTTGTTATAAATAATAATGATAATAATGGCGCAGTCATGTCGGTCAAGTAATAGTCTAATTATTTTTGTGTCAAATCTAAGTCAAGACCAGCCGAGCTTTTGAACCTATAGCAGGTTCTTTATCGAGGCAAAATTAATTACAATTGACTAAACATGGAATTTTCTACTGAAGCTTTACATTTCGCTTCCGTTGCGGCGACCCTATCGATAAAGTACATATTTCTCGCATGTTGCACATAATATATATCACTACTTTATCATTCGTTTAGATTGAAATAGTATGCTCTTCAGTCTAACCGCGAACGTTTAATCCGATGATGCCCACTTTTCTTTGCTCATCGTTATTTTTTTCTGGTTATTTTTTGTGAATATATTTTGAAATTTAAACTACCGTATAATGAATTATTGTTTTCTTGCGTTGCAGTAAAATTTATTTATACTTCTGGGATCAAGATATTCTCTTAAGTTATCACTCAGGAACAACATGCCTAACACATTTCACCTCTCTTATATCACCCAGACCACTGCAGCGGCACGTCGCCAAGCTATGTCAGGAGACATCATAGATCCACAGCACCAACTCTCCGATGTCGCCCATCTGGCAGCCCTGACACAAATGACAATATGAAGGAGAAGACGCAGATAGGTTGCACTCTGATATCACTCCGGATGAAATGAAGGACAAATACTGCGATGATGACGCTGATCAGCCAGTAACATTTCAGGGACAACCTATGAAACCGGATACACGTTTCGAGAAGGAAAATATGATGATTATGCTGCTGCTACTATAACTGCTGCTGATGATTATGATACTAATGCTGCTGCTGCTGATGATGATGATGGACGGACGGATATCAACTATTAACATCAACGAAAAAAAAAAAAAAAAACGAGAAACAGGAGACACCTTTGAACAATAAGAAGATGCATATGATGATGCTGCTGCTGCTGCTGCTGATGAGCAGATATCAACTCAGCAGCGACCTTCCACTGAAGCCGGAGTCACACACGCGTTGCACTCTGCCTACCATGTTAACGTGGAGGACAGGGCGGCGAGGGCCTTTCTGTTAGACGTTATGGAAGAAGTGATAGACCGCATTGAAGGACATATGGAAGCACCAACTCCTTATGAAAATATGATCCCTGAAAATGTTGAAGTAAATATGGAGTCTTCAGGGCTACAAGAAATCAAGTAAACGCCATCCAAAAAGACACAACCGCCAAGCGGGTGGACGACAGAGAGTGTGGTTTGGTGGCGAGAAGAATGGAATGAGCCATTTCCAAAGCCTCGAAGCAATGCCAGTTTTGGCCCAAGGTAAGTAATAGTTCAATGTTAGTTAAATTAACTGATTAAGCAGTGTACTCCAGAATTAGCCTTATAAAATCTAATTGATATGGTTTCTTATTACGAAAAAACCCATGAAAAACCTGTTTTCATGTGTTGTTGCATTTGTACAACATGTTGTACATAATAAATGTTAACCAATGTCTGTTTTCACGTTGGTTCTGATTATTCTGCAGGATAGCCTATCTGCATATTGCTACACAATGACGGATAGATACAGATAACATCATCATCATCCGTGACAAACTCAGCCAAGTTGGATAGCCCTGTAGATCCAAACTGAGCATGAGCAGTCTGGACACCAGACTGTTCAAGTTGAACAAAGACCAATCAATCAGGTCACGGTAGTTAATAGAAATCAAAATCAAAATCAAGACTTCATGTCCGGTGTGGGAGCGGAAGTGGTCCGGGCGGACAAGATCCGCGCGCAGATTTTGTCCGAGGAGCCGATATATAATTATATTCTTTTGGTTGCTAACTTCAATTTTCACAAATGTGGTTACGAACAAGACTAACCCTGACCCTAACCCTAAATATGGTGACTATTATGTTAAATTTGGATGCTATGGTTAGATTTCGTGGCTATAGTTAGATTTCGTGGCTTTGGTTAGATTTCGTGGCTAAAAACTATGAAAATTGAAGTTAGCAGCCATACCCCTAAATTGCACTGCCCGGACTGATGCCACGGCCGGATCAAATCCGCGACCACACCGGCTCCCGAGACCAGTATTTGATTTTAAAAACATGATGATCAAAACCTATGCCAAACACTGACGTATTGGAGTGTCTGGAGTGCTTTGACCAAAATCTCTGAAAAAGACCAGTTTAAAGAATATCAATGACCAGTCATCGCATCACATCAGAGGAAGGCATTATCTACCAACACGTGCTCACAAATAACCGATGTTCTATACAAATCGTAAAGAGCATCGGTTATTTTAGTCATGCATGCCAAGTCGTGGGCACGTGTTGGTATAGAATGCCCAGAGGAATAGTATACTCCAGCAAAACAAGTGACCCTCAACTAGTTTCAGGCGTGTGACATCCGTATGTGTGTTCTGGATGTAATAGACATACAACACTGGCGTATTGAAGAGTCTGGATATACGAGTGCTTGGGCGAAAATCCCTATATCCACATATCAAAATTTAGACACGTTATCCGGATTTGGACCCCGTTTTATACAATTGTTTGCAATTGTTGTATGCCCAATTTATACACACATACACACAGACACGCAATCGCACACACTAACTTACATACACACACACATATACACGTACACACATACAAACATAACAGAAGATTATGTATACTTACAAGTTTATAGTTACTATAAACTTTCATATTCATTATGAAGATTTGTCTAGTATTGTTACGTCACGCGCATGTAAGACACAAAGCAAATTTACCTATTGTTACGTCACGCGCACGTAAAACAAAGAAACACCTGTAGGCCAATTGTTACGTCATTGGAACTTTTGGCGAGTTCGCATGAAGTCTAAACTGTGATTGGTTAAAAGTGCGAGTCAGGAAATCACGTGACGCATAGTCATAGAAACGAAGCGTAGTGTCAACAAAGGTTTTATTATATAATGTGAAGAATCTGCTTCATAAAGTTAATCGTATATTGTGCTTTTTGATCGAAGCAACGTATATAGAGTTTCTCTCTTAATTCGTCTGAATTCGTTTTCAGCGGGATCACCCATCGGTTTCAGCTGATTATTATTGACAAAGTTTTCACTGTCTATACCAGGTGGGTTAATTTAGCACGGTTTTGGTAAATTATTTTGTGTTCAAAGTTTTAATGTAAAGAATTTCGTGATCCTTTATTTTACCATTGGTTTTAAATAAAATCCATGATTGTACATGTATATGGCCCTTTTTTACTTAAAATCTTTAGGACAAGAAAAATGGAATTGATTCACCATGCAATTAACTTTAAGGTATAATTTACACTGCATACTCCACATTTTCTTTATTCCTTTAAATAATTTTGTCATTAATATGCAAATAACAGATTCCACTTACTCTTTCCTATTCCTCCCGTATTCAACAGTTAAATGGAAATTCATTTATTATTATGATAACCATCACTTAACGTTTAAAACTACACTCACGATTATGACAAGTAAAATATACAATGTTTTGCAAATGTGTTAGTTCATGTTAGTACGCATAATAGATATTTCTGTATATTTTTATAGAAATGTATACAATTTTTATCAGTCTCCAACAATGAGCATATCATTTTGTTCCCGTTTCAGTTAACAATAGCATTTTACTAATTATATTCAAAGTTAATTTTTAAAAGTCCCTTTCTTTCTCTATCACAATTACTTATGAATATCACTAGATCATGGCAGTCAACGGTGTTGTGAGCACTCCGTATCTTATCGGAGACGACGCCGACTTCGCCGCTCAGCGAGCCCGGAGAGCCAGGAGGATGGCAAGGAGACAGCAGGACCTCAGGCGCGGTGATGCCTCAAGGCACACCAAGGAGATCATGCAAGCACTGGCCCTAGATGCTGCAAGACGACCAAGCTTCACTGGATCTTCTACCGCAGATGAAGAGATGGGCGGACGGATGTATGTTCATGTACCTGCTACTGCCGTTACTGATGATCAACAAAGCCACGCAGAGCAGAGTACGCCGAGAGCAACCAACATGGTAGCTAGACCAAGGCATCTCAGATACGGCGACGCGTCTACCCATGCGGAAGAGATCCTTCAGGCGCTGGCGCTGCACGCAGCCAAAGAGCAATCTATCGCAACATCTATATCTTCTAGCGCAGATGGGGATGAGAAGGGTGGGAGGATGCAGGCCCGTGTACCTGCTGTTGTTGACGATGGTTACCAACGCCATACAGAGCAGAGCAGTCCTCGAAAATCCACTCAGATGACCTCTAGAGCTAGGCGCCTCAGGCGCGGTGATGCCTCAATGCACACTGCAGAAATCATCGAAGCACTCCCAATACACGCTGCCAGGCAATCTCTCACCAATACATCTACATCTACCGTAGATCAGGAAGAGATGTGCGGAAGCTTGCATGTATATGCCCCAACTGCTGCTGCTGCTGATGATGGTGATGGTGACTGGATACGCATAGAGGAGAGGGTAGAGAAGCCTACATCTGTTCATGTAGTATCAGAACCAACCAACATCGAGATAAGCACACATCTTCGGCGGTCACATCGAGCCCGACAGCAGCGAGAGAGCACATCTGAGCATGCAGCCGAGATTCCGCTGACTGGTGAGACGGTTCTGAAGAGAGTTGACGAGGCCGTCATCGAGCTGTTGAAGCCTGATGTCCGATGTCCATCCCTCGGCCTCAAGGACCTGAAGACCTTTGACATGGGCTGGTCAGTCCAGGTAGGAACATCCATTCATCATTTGCATGCAAAAACCTAAATCTTCTATTCTCTTCTTTATTTAAAAACCAATAAATCGTAGTTTTCTCTGCGTTAGATGATTTTCTTTACATGACTAGGGTCTTCTTCGTTGTACTGCAAACATGTTATAACAATGTTCACATAGAAATTGTCAATACCTAATAAATTTGTTACCACAAAAGCAACATACATATATATTTATCAATTTAGAAGAAATGGATTCCATAATTCTGTTCGAAATTCTCTATTAATTTTCTCTCATACATTTCTTCCGAACTTAAAGAATCTCTGCGGTCTGTTGGAAATCGGCAGTGGGAGTTACGGGCGAGTTCTGATAGCTCGCCACGCCAAAGCAAACACTGCACTCGCCATCAAGCAGCCGTTCAGATCGGACAATCACGCCTCGCCGGGGAAAATGTTCGACGAGCTAAAAGCGACCAGAACGCGGTCGATAAAGGAGGCGATGATCCACCAACTGGTGTCGGACTGCTCCTTCTTCCCCACATTCCTGGGGACACTCGACACGGGAAACGACATCTGCCTGGCCGTGGAGTTCATCGGGGATGAGAAAACCGCCGGTGGTCTCTCCCTCCTCAACCCGCCGGTTCTATCCACAAGGAAGGCACTTGGAATAGCGGAGGACATCGTGCGGGGGCTTTTGGTGCTCCACAACCACGGTATTCTCCACAACGATGTAAAGACTGACAACGTCCTGCTGAAGCGCCAAGGCGGTCGTCGTCCATATCGGGCAGTCATCATCGATTTCGGGCTAGCCAGCACTATCGACAAGCCATTGAAGTTGCCACGGCTTCCAGAGGACATCTGCCAAGCCTACCTGCAGGGACAGGAGGTGGACTACTTGGCCCCGGAGATCGTCCTGGAAGGCAAACCGACATCGACTGCCTCGGATGTCTTCTCCCTTGGCAGGATATTCCTGGACATCGAACAGCGTGTTAAAGGTATTGTATTACCCTCATACCATATTCAGTAGGATTCCCGACGATTATGTTTGATCTTTTATCGTTATACTCTCCTAATTGTGAAATGAGTATTTACGCTTAATATCGGAATGTTTTTGCTCCCGAAACCAATAATGAATACATATTTCTTGTTTTACTTCAAACAAATTATATTCCGATAACTAAAATTAATTGCGTGTTGCTTTATATTAATTAAATCATTTTCTATGTTCCACTTATTGTTGTAACAATTACAAATTCACATACTTGCGTTTTATAACGATCGAAATCTGTCATTCCCGAACGCAGTTACAGAAAATGCCCTTATTTTAAAGATGACAAATTATCGCACGTTTATGATTCATTTTTCCTCGTCACGGCTGTAATCATCTTTACTTATCTGTGTTCCCTTTTTTCTATCTCTTGTCTTGTACTCTTTCAATGCAGATCCCACATCATCTGCTGTATCGAAGCTCTGTGATCTTGGAGTCCAATGCATGGCCAGAGAAGCCAGCGAAAGACCCAAACTCCGCACAGTCCTGAAGAATGTCATCCGAATCCGGGCAGACCAGAAACCATTTTGGCGAAGAATGTTGGCCAAACTCTTCTGAAAAAAATAATTTAATTTATTGAGAATCGTTTGATAACTATGATGTAAATAATTGTAAATAAATTGTAAATAGTAAATATAAACTGATGCGCCAATTTAGTTTTCATTCAATGAATATTGATGATTACTCCTGGAAATGACACACTCGATCTAGTAACTTTGTTGACATGTGCAGAAAGTGATGAATGGGTGTTACAATGTATATTGCTGTGATCTGGTATGCCCACTAGGTAATGTGTGAACATTTAAGGTTAAATGGATGTTATATGGCCGAGTAATGAGCGAAAATACAAAGTGATATTCACTAACTGATTGCACGGACTGTGTTCACGGTTATGACTATCCAGTGGAAAATTTAAAATCCAAACACTTCAATCGTAAATATCTTTTTAACGAAAGGGAAATTCGAAAACCAAAACCTGTCCATGCCTATATTGTTAATACGAATACTGAAATGTATGAGAGAACCGCAAGAGTTCCAAGTAATTATTGAGGATTTAGACAATGTTACTAGATCCCTTTAATCTTTAAAATCTTACAAATCTTAAAATAATACAGATTACATAATCCGTTGATACTCGTTCCACATCTTCGTTAGATATACTTTAGTATATCTATTTTCTCGGGCCCTTATCTTTTAATGCGAAGGTGGTGGGTTCGATTCCCAACCGTGGTGGGTGTATCCTTGATCCGTTAAGCCCGGCGCAGACAGAGCCGACTCGACCCGATCCGACTGGTTTCAATCAGACTAGAGTTGGGCCCGGTCGGTCGGATCCGATTTATCGTGTTGAATCGGCCCCAATTGACATTCGACTATCTCTCGACTGGCAAAATGTGTGTCGCGAGGCACTGACAACTGAGCCGATCCGAATGAAAACCAGTCGAATCGGGTCGAGTCGGCTCTGTCTGCAGAGGGCTTTAGACATCTACATTAACTATCTGTAATCCAGGAGTAAGGGGTACCTGGAAGGGAGCGGCAGTATAGTGTATAACTATTGAGTCTTTATTGCTGCTCACTGGCTGAATGCTCCCCGGGAAGTCGAAATTGCTTATCTAGAAACCTGTGTATTGTAAATTAGTATACTTATGCATCCACAACGCTCACGTACTGTCCGTATTTCTCTTTAGTTGATTGTGAACGTATGAAAAGACATATAAACGACATTAATATAGGTTTGAATGTTGGGGTGTCACATATTATTAGCGAGGTAAGATGATGGAGACCCTTTTCCTGCACTCCCATACCCACTTTTAAAAAACTGCATTTGTTTCAAAAGATATAAAACATATTTTTAGAATGTTACTTGGTAAACCATAAACCTGACACCTAACTCATCTTCGAACGTCATCGGTGTAACCCCAACCCCCTTCAAACAAAGATGCAAATAGATCAATTGGCGCACCCCTACCTATAGCCAGGGAGACAGGGTGTCAGTGATCGGATCAAAAATATTGTCAAAAGAGATTTTACAAATGTTACTTGGTAAACCGTAAACCTGACACGCAACTTCTCTTCGGAGATCATCGATGAAACCCCAACCCCTTTGAACAAAGATGCAAATAGAGCACTTAGCGCACCCCTACCTAGCTGCTACCTGCTATCGGGGAGGCAGGGTTATTTCGGTGATACGATTAAAACAAATATTTATTTAGTTTCAAAATATATTTTTGAAATGTTACTTGGTAAACCATAAACCTGACACGCAACTCGTCTTCGAACATCATCGATGAGACCCCAATCCCTTTGAAACAAAGATAAAAATACAGCACTTAGCACACCCATGGGGAGACAAGGTGTCGGTGATCGTATAGAAAATTGTTTCAAAATATATTTTTTAATTGTTACTTGGGAAACCATGAACATGACACCCAACAAATATTAAGTTTAAAAAAATATCTTTAAAATGTTACTTGGTAAACCATTATTCTGATACAACCCCAACCCCTTTGAAACAAAAATGCAAATAGAGCACTTAGCGCACCCCTAACCTACCTATAGCTACCTGCTATCGGGGCCGTATATGGTTTCGGTTACCTGTGATTCATCGGCCGCTCGCAAAGTTAAGTAAGATGTAAAAATGCATTTATTCTAAGTTCGCTGCCGGCGGATGTCCATTTTTTGGAGGACTTTCTTCTCCTCTGGGGGATTGTTGCGAATGCTCTTGACCAATGACGGCTTGTTTCAACCCGCGCTCAATTCCCAGCGCTGCGATCAAACTCAATCACGTTTCGGTCGCCCCTTTTAGTTTCTCGCTTTTTTGTTGTTCTTCTTTTGTCCAATGTTTACGCTCGAACTTAACCCTTTTCCCCTGTAAAATGGAAGAAGTCAATCGCGTTTCGGTCGGTCTGTTTAGTTCCTCGCTTATTTGTTGTTGTTAGAGTTGTTCTTCTCTCCAATGTGTACGCTCAAACTTAACCCTCTTCTCTCTCTCTCTTTCTCTCTCTAAAAACAGAATAGGAATAAAGTTATGCGGAGAGGGGGTAAACTCAATCAGTTCACGTTTTGCTCTTTTAGTGTTTCGCTTTTGTAAAGAGGTGTTCTTCTGTCGAATGTTTACGCAAGAACTTAACCCCCTTTTCAAACTAACGTCATGTGGTTAGGGGGTTAAGTGGGGGTAGAGGAGTGTGGGGGGCCAAAAGGAGCCGGAGCGGGGCCGCATATTGTTCCCCTTTCACCCTGACCTATGTTGCATATAATCACGTTGACTCATCCTATATGGTTCTTCTTTCAAAATACATTTTATACTATTATGTAGAGTCAACCTGCCTATATTGACCATATCCTGGAAACAAGAAAAGTGGACCCTATAGACAGGTTCCATAGGACTGTTTTCCCCCTTTGCAGGTGAACACTTCGGATGGCCACCATTGGCAGGTTGGCTGTTATAGACAGGTGGCCGCTAAGACCGGTTTTGATAATTGATATGACATATTAACAACTTTAAATTATTAATGTTGAAATACAAATACACTCATGTCATGTTAAAGAAAGTAAAGTCTGTTTAAGGGCGGTCAAAACTGGAAAGGGCTTGAAGACATAAACATGGTAAAATGGGGGAGAAAGAACCGGGTATTCACCCATCCCTCTGAGCTCTGCCCTAATGTGCCGTTGAGTCATCCTTTTATCATCCTTTCAAAATAAAAATTTTACAAATGAGATGTGTAAGGAAATACATTAAACCTTCATGTACGAGTCGTTTGATACTACAGTAACTTCAAACATAAAAAAAAAACATATTGAGGGGTTAAAGATAAACTTTACTGATGGTTCTTTCAGAACATTAATTGTAAGTTTTCGCTATGTTTGGAATCCATGTGAAACTACACTAATTAAGGACCTGTAAATGAGAATAATTCCTCCCAAAGTGCTCGCTAGTATACCTGTGTAATGTCGATTTCAAAAATGATTCTGTCCACTTCAAAGGGCCCTACGAGAATCTTTATCCGGGCCCCGGTTTGGCCACTGCAGGTTCAAAGCGGCAAACAAGTGTACATCTACATTTAAAATATCTGTAGCCTCTAAATCCATATTGCGCTCTAAATCCCAATCTCGGGACAACAGTTTGATAAGTCAATCACGCATATATAATTACGTTTGTACTCACCGTGAGCGACGTTTATTTATGCGATCATTACGCTCATCGAAAAGACTCAGAGCGCAAGCGATTACTGTACACAGGATCCTTAAAGCGCGCACGCACGGCGTCGCGGAGAGGCACTTGGCCAATAGAAAATGTATAGGCCCCAAGCTCCGCTCTTACAATCGATACGACTGACACTGGTCAACCGAGAGAAACTGCATAATTACCGTAATCATGGTAATTTCTGAATTAACAGTTCAAATTAAGTTAGCGTACTATCGACCCTCGTATTTGTCTCTACAACTGGACAGCAATACCAAGAAAAAAAAGAGCACCCCGAATGACCTAGCTTCTTTTAATTCATTATTCTGTGTATGCATTCTATGCAGGGGCTCTCTTGAAAATATACGTCCTTAACCGTCTGAGTGCCATGGTGCACTCTAATCACAATGCAAATATATTTAGATCTGATACTCTAAACTTACATCACATCCATATGGAATTAATCTCGAATGATACACTTATACATTCTTACTAAGCAAGTATAATATTGGTATTCATTCACGTAAATGTGTCAAACGAACTGGCCGTGTGGGTTCTTGCAGTTCAGTGTGACACTGAGGGTTAACACTGAGGGTTAACGGTGAGAAAAGGTAAAGGATATAAGTGACAGGCTACAGCAAAACCCTGCACTTGTCGGTAAAACAAAATCAAAATGTAGTTTTTCATACCATTAGAAAGGCCTCATCACAAGCTTTCATTTGATGCTTTGTTCTAACAAATTGGTCAATAACTGGCGAAGATATGATGGTTTCAATTATACAATCATAAGTCTTCTACACACATTATGTGAACTTAAAATGCCCATTTCTTCAAAACATGAATTACCGACAAGTACAGGGTTTTGCTATAGCCGGTCAATAAAATAAAGGACTGAATGCAAGGGGGTAATTGAATGGGGGAAGGTTGGGATGGGGGTAACTTAGCAATTGAATTACACGAACACGGGAGGGAAAGGAATATATCATTATACATGCTATAACATGAAGGCAAATGAATGCAAACAACAAAGGAGAAAGTAAAGTTGTCAGAATTCGACACCCGTTTCATTTTCTCGGTACACAGGGGATGGAGATCGAATTGCAGGACGATCAAACGGCAAGGTTGGATACTTTTCACCGTTGATTCTGCATTCTACCACTGGAGGATTTAAGGTGTAATTACATTTTGTTTTTTCCGTCTTCTTCCGATTTCTTTTTTTTTAAATATTTTTAATTTGTATGTATTCCCCCTTTTGGGGGGTTCGTCTTCCCTCTATTTTGCCGTTAAAATCATAGCGAGGTAAATGTGAGCGGGGAAAAAAAGTGTGTAATCTAGAGAGTAACAAATTTATAGAAAAAATAATTACGCTTTTTTTGTTATTTAGATGCGGGATGCCTTTTTAAAATTTTGTTCTTTCTGTTTTGCCGTTAAAAATCATAGCGAGGTAATTGTGAGCGGGGAAAAAAGGTGTTTAATCTGGAAAGGATTAATTTATACAAAAATCAATTACGACTGTAGATAACGAAATGTTCCTTTTACACATGTAATTATAGTTATAATGATAATGATTTTTTTTAACCAGAAGAAGAAGTATGCGCAAGAATATTCATGACTGAAGGAGGCTTATTAACCGGAAGAAGAAAAATATCATTAAAGCAATTATGATATGGATGCAACTTAAGAAATAATGTTTTTTTAAATTATTTTCATTCAAGAGAAAATGATAAGCACGCAAACGCTGTGTCATGAATTTATCTCACCCCCTCCCTCAGTTAAGATGCGAAAATAAAACTCAATACAATTTAGCGCGTGCCTTTCAATCCTGCAGGTCCCGAGTTCGAATCCAGAGTGTGCCCATCTCGCTGTTCATGCAGCAACAATATTGTATCCACATTAATTTGTTGCCTGCTCTCAAGCCATGCAGGTGTATACGTGGGTAGCCGGGAGGATTGGAACGTGCTTCCTGAGCGTTGTATGCACCTTTGACAGGCCTGGCTTGAATACTCCTCAGGGAGTGGAAATGTGCACCTTGTGTGCTTGATTGATTGCAGTGGTCTGGGGTAATCAAAGTCAAACGGATTTGGGGGTGATAATTACTAATACTAATAGGGACTTTTCGATTGTATGTTCACTAATGGACTGGGCCGTTATGCCGTCACGATAAGGCCCTGTCGCCCCCCCCCCCCCCCCCCCCACCCTACGTTCACCCCGATTGTTCGGTCAACCGTCTCAGTCGAGTATACGAGTACAAATCAACGTGGATTTGACCGACTTGACGTTCGTTCCCAACTGAGACGGTCGTCCGAACAATGGGTGATTGTGGAGGCGGGGCCTAATCGTGACGTCATCAAGTGCCAGTCCAGTAGTTGAGAACGAGAAGGGCGCTCATTGAGCTTTTGTACTACGAAGATAACCACGTTAACAATTTGGGAGCCTTGAACAAACCAAATGTAGCTGTGTGTAATTCTTAACAAATATTTCAAAAATTATAAATGATGACTACATTTGGCTACAAATAGAGGTAACCCAGATCTACACGCATGATTCAATTTAGCTACAAACAGGCTTAAAGCCTTAACCAGTCTCACCCGACGACATGTAAATCGAAAAGTCCCTGTAAAGAAATGTTGAGTCACAAGCGTCGAAAATGTCTGGGCCTGGCTTACTATACGCCGCTGTCGATGTAAAGGGGGAAGACGGACAGGTAGTACTTGATGAATCACTGTCATACATATTCACCTGGCTGTACCAAAGCAAATGCATACATGTATAGGACCTTGAGTGGGCTTTAGACCAGTGAGCTGTCTCAATCATGCGGGAGTACAGTTTCAATTAAGAGGGCGCTTCACGAAATATATATTTTTTTCTTGTGCATGAGATAATGAAAACCTTACTGAAATATTTGCAAAAAAGCCATGGTTTTAAATACGAAATGTAATTTTTTGAAACCGTTTCCAAACATAATGAAGTAATAGTATAATTGGAATAAAAGCAGATCAAACATCTCATTCGATCAATTAAATCTGACTCCACATTCTTGAAAATATATTCAAAAGCGGGTTGCGTAACCACTGACATAGCAGCGGATACAAGAACAGCGGATAGCAACCCGTCGTTGAGTCCGCTGTAGCGTCATTCTTGAAAATACTCAACGATAGCGGGTTACGTAACCACTGACATAGCACCGGGTGCAATAAGAGCGGATAGCAACCCGTTGTTGAGTCCGCTGTAGCGTTATTCTTGAAAATACTCAACGATAGCGGGTTACGTAACCACTGACATAGTACCGGGTGCAATAAGAGCGGAGAGCAACCCGTTGTTGAGTCCGCTGTAGCGTTATTCTTGAAAATACTCAACGATAGCGGGTTACGTAACTACTGACATAGCACCGGATGCAAGAACAGTGGAGAGCAACCCGTTGTTGAGTCCGCTGTAGCGTCCCTTTAAACAAAATGGCAGCGTCCAGTGGGCAGTGAAATAAGAGGACAGTGATAACAAAAAGTTATTTTCATTAATATTGATAGCAAAGAGGCGGTATTAGTGGTATGGATTATTCTCCCACCAGTAAGACAAAAGGCTAGCAGTAAGCTTTCCTTTGGGGTGTTTTACAGAGATCCCAAGTCGAACTTAACACTAAGTTGGACTTAAAAATTATGGAAAGCCATTAGTTTCTTTATACAAATTGTACTTTAGAAACATGCCCTATATACAATGTTGGTAATAATCATTAACATTTATTTGATCAAAGAAACTTTAAGTTCTTGATCTGAACTTTGTGGAAAGTTTCAAGATTCGCATTTTTAAGTCCAACTTAGTGTTACGTTCGACTTAGGATCTTTGTGAAGCACCCAAACAACCCCTTTATTTTGCTCAATTAGCATTCGTGAGACCCATTCCTCTATAATATATCTGTAACCAAACTAACACAAAAATTGCTTCGAGTGAACTCAAGACAAATGAGCTGTCTTGATCCCACCATCAACTCACTCCATTATTAACCCTAACAAATGGGGGAAAAACACACGCACACGTTACTTTGAGCGAACTAAAGAATTATATATGAGAAGTCTCAATGTTTTCATTTATGCACCCCATTATCATTTGTGTGGCAGTGACCCTTGCTTCAAAGGGATAGTTGAGTTTTGGTATAGAGGGCGCTGCAAGAAATAATTTTTTTTTGGTGAGGTAATGAAAAACTGAATGAGTGTCAAATCTGAAAGAGCATACATTTTTTAATGACAGAATAAACTTATTTGATCAAAATCGGTTAGGAGACGGCTGAAATATCCATAAACCATTTGTAATTATGGTGGGGTCCCACAATAATTGAATCATTTAGAACCAGCCGTTGAAAACAAAAATGCTTACACTTTCAAAAAATTACAAAAGATGTTTTTTTCATAGTTGTTGATGATCTCTCTATTTTATCATTATTCTACCAAAATATCACATGCACATTTAAAAAAAATAAAAAGGTTGAGACCAATGAGTTTTTAGAGAGCGCCCTCTTGAGTTTTAACGGCTCCTTTTGAATGATAACATGGTTTTTAATTTGTGTACCTTTTTACTTTGTAATTTGTATACCTTTCGAGCATGGTGAAATAATAACTGCATTAGTTTGTAATGTAATGGTGCAGGTTTTGGTTACTAAAATTCAGTTTGACCAAAACTGTTATCTCTATACCAAAACTCAACTATCCCGTGGATAATTAACAATCTAAACACTTCCATCGTAAATATCTTTTGAACAAAACAGAAATTCGAAAAAACTGTTCATACTTATATTGGTAATACAACTACAACGCGATTTGAGAGAACCACTAGAGTCCTAAGTAAAGTATTGAGGATTTTGGCAATGTTACTAGATCCCTTTAAAATGATACGTTTTACAACTATATTTATACGAGGGTAAAGTGTTGACGAACTTTGCGGCCCCGTGTGTCAGAATGTCGCTGAATATTTATATGTCGCTGCCTCGGAAAGCCACGGAAGACGATAGAGAGAGAGGGCTCGCCTGTTTACGTGGTCACTGACCGTGAATCCGTGATCACTCGCATCCCCTATCCGATATCGATCGCCTTGTCAACGTAACCAGTAACACGACACGTACACGCGCTCGACGTGCGCGCACATAATGCGTCGACGGAATCAATTACGCGCCAAATGCGCGCCACCTTGCAAAAAGCCCCGCCCGTGCGTGCTACCTGTCTGTTATAATTATGCGTGGCGGGGCGCGCCGTGCGTGGTCCCGTCGCCAGTTTACCGCCCTTTTGCGATGCAAATTAGTATACCGCACTTGACAATGGTGTATACATTATTGATGAGACGTTGGCCGACACGACACAACCATTAGCCGATAATTGCTTCTACATAATCTATATCGATGTCTCCGCCAAACTCATCAACTTGTAATGATATCTTTGTTAGAAAAACAAACGCCATCTGCAAGATAACAATTAGTTATCGCGTAAAAGACGCGTATGGAATTCTGATATATGTTATTATTTTGGGGGAGAGGGATATATATTCGTATTTTGATCCCACCTTCTACCATCAAATTCCTCTCTAATTATACTTGAGCGCTGCCTGCTTGCCTTTCTTTTAAAGTGGGCCTTTTTGTTGTCCACGACAAAACCATTTTTGTTGTTGAATGCATACATCCGCCGTTGAATTATATATTTTTTGTCTTCAATATATTATTATAGATTTTTTTGTTTTCCACGTTTTTAACTTTATTCTATCTATACGTCCTATTGATTTAGTGCCTGTCGCCCATTATTGGCAAATTTTTTTCCTTCGAGGTCGAGTTCCTACGATGGATTTTCCCGAAAGGTTTTCATCACGGTCTTAAATGTGGCTCGGTTTCGTAAATCAGACGTGCAGCGCCATATTGCGAGCGCCGCGTGCATGGTGCGAAATATACATTGGCTCAGTGTATTATATCGCGCACTTTATACTAGCTACGAAGTTACTAATGTTCGAACCGCGGTTGTATATTGCGTTTCGAATAACGCCCTCTTCATTCCCACGCATGACGATCTTTAAACAGATCGAAGTTCAAAATGTCTGACTGATGGGATGGTTACGCCATTGGCGTAGTCGGCAACAAATACATGGGCAATTACTAACGGTAATTCGTATTGATACGTAAATTGATGTGCGGTGCCATCTCGCTAGCGCCGTGTGCATAATAAGCAAATAATTACCGTTGGTGAAGGTGATGGGACAAACTATCACTTTCGAGGCGATCTGGATGTAGCTATCTTTCCGAAGCGATGCTGGGAAAGATAGCGTATACATTCAGATCGCCGAGGAAGTGATAGCTTGCCATCGCCTGAAACCAAAAGGTGATTATTTGCTTTATATTCCACATCGGAAACAGTTCACTTTACTGGTAGGGTCTACGAGAAAGACAATCTAACTGTTGTTAGTGTTACGATACGTACAGTGCATGCAGTACTACGTACGTACGTATACGCAAGGTATACAATTAAATTTGTAATTCGCGCCACATCATCGCGGTGGCTGTGGTCGCCTGCTGCGTTGAAGATAGTACACAGTGCAACGCACTTTCACCGAATATAGTACACAGTGTAACGAACTTTTCTTCTCCCATCAATGATGGGCGAAACTATGTTTCATCACGTGATTAATTTTTGACCAATCGTAGAGCAAGATTCTTAGTATGTGGAATATAATGCGAAATATACACTGGCTCAATGTTCTGTATAATATAGCGCGCACAAACTAGCCAAGTTACGAATGGTCGAACAGCGCCCTCTTCATTCCCACGCATGACAATCTTTAAACAGATCGAAGTGCAAAGTGTCTCTCTTGACATTGAGTAACCCCTCCTGGGTCACGCAAGTTGCGTAGCCGGTGTAACAGGCATTAGTGTCCGAATAATTGGCATCGTTGTCATTTTGACAGTTTAAAATCCTATTTGCCCCTTGCCTCAATTTACTTTAGTGTGTTTAAAAATTAGCTAGCTTTGTTTGTGGCTGACCTGGGGACGTTTCACAGTTTCAAGTTTAAGCTTAACTCAGAGTTAGACCTAACAATTATGGAGAGCCAAATGTTTCTTTGTGAAATTATTGAAAAAGTTCTTTTGAAGAAGCATGAAATTTGATAACATCGGTTATATTTGTTATTATCAATTAGCCCTTAAATAATTAATATATTTGTTGTTGTTGGAAGTCTCGAATCCTTTTTGTTTTGCTTTTAATTTGTTTTATTCCAAGGTGTCAAATGTCTTTCCATAATTGTTAGGTCCAACTTAGAGTTAAGTTCAACTTTAGAATCTTTGAGAAACAACCCCTGAAATAACCTTGGCACGGGGGTATTTTCCATCTACGGCGAACATGGACAAATATCAAGCCCCTAATATAGAAACACGTGCCATTTGGCAGGTGTTTGCGAGTAACCTTGGTGGGTCTTTAAAGGGGACTAACATTCAAATAGCAAGGCAGAATATGTTTTGGTACCGTTGTGTGATATCAAATAGATGCCCAACAATTTGGGTTGTGTAATTAAAACAAAACAATTTATTACCACCACTTACGGAACCAACATGGCCTCATGGTTCCGTATGCGCCTAACATCTCCGAGTGCGCAAATTCCATTCACGGGTACATTTGGAGACAAAAGAAGCACGGACAATGCGTTCGTCCTAGACAATACAAAAGTCCCTTATTATTGTTGGGTGTAGGTTCCCTTTAAACCCCCCTGTAGCGAGATGCAGAAAATGCATAAATGGTTATCAATTTCATACAGTATTGATTTTTCCAAGAAAAATCGCGAGCTTTGACCAAAGTCAATAAGATAATACGGAAGATTCAGAAGCGGCTCACCAATAAATTAAGTAAAACAAATTGTTATTACAATCGAGTGTATTTATATCATGGTGAAAACAATCAGAATAATAATAATTAAAGTTTTGGAACAAATGTAAAAGACTTAATTAAACAAAGTGTGGCGAGAGTTATTTGGATTATCTTGCATGAAAAAGCAAAAAGCAAACTACACAATCATTCTATCCAGTTTAAATTTGAAGTTAAAGAAGAAAAAAGGAGAAACTAATGTTATTCGTACATGGATGCTTATTATTAAGACGTACAATTGCATACATCATTATGCACGTAATGTTCTAGTATATGATTTTTTCGTTGAAATCCTGTTAAAAATTATTGAAACATACTAATTTCTCATCGAGATCCGCTGCAACCTTCCAACAAGAAGTGACCAATTGACCGACTGGCCGAACTATAATACGGACATAATAACACAACTTACTATAGACCACCTGACCATCGAACTGACCACTATACTTATGCACTGTCCTAAGTGTCCAGGGTTGACCACACGACTGTTCACTGGTGATCAAGTTTAAAGTAGGGGAAATAAAAGTAGTAGTTTTCCATAATTATTTAATTCTCGAGTTACTGCTGCAACCTTTCTAGTTTTTAACAATAACATGGATAAGTTACCGACTGGCCAATCTATACAGCACGCACATATAGGACGTAGTATAGACCTTCTGACCACCGCTTTGACCGCTACATGTTCACTGTCCGTGGTCGACCGCATTATTTCACTGACCGTAAAGAAGACTCCTCTATAACTTCTTGAAACTTTTGTTGCAAGGTGAAAGCGACTAGTATTTTATTTATCCATCAAAGCTACATGAATTTTTATTTATTCACGACTTTGACCCATATATATTGGCAGAATGGTTGAATTGTATACGACGACCTTTATTTTGTAGCAGTTTTATTCCATGTTTTTCACTCTCCCCCGTCTTTCCAAATCTTCGGACCCCCTCCTTTCTAAACTCGCTCTTTCTATATAGCTCTGTTTTATTTCCCCTTTTATTTTGAAAGAAAATTTGTTGTTAAGGTGTTTCTTTATTAATAGACGCAGGAGTATTATTCAGTTTAAAATCGTATTTTTATCAAATCAATTTTGCGATTCCCACTCAGTTTTCATTATTTCGGGAAACAGAAAACACAAACATATATGTTAGAAATGTTCTTACACCGCTACCTATTTCTTTCTTTTCCCAAACATGCTTGTTTACAAACGATTTCGAAATTTTTAGTATGACATCAGTGACTCACCTTGTATAATTGTGTGCTTTCCCCGAGCGAGTAACTCTAGTATAAGCTGATCTGTGCCCGCACAGCCTCGCCCGCCCAGCCCCTTCGCCGTGACCCGCTCAATGTGGGGATGTATTAATATAGCTGCCTCCCTGGGCGCGCCATCTTATTGGAAATGGGGCGCGGAGGGGGAGGGGTCTTATTGGGCCACTAAGGTGGGGTACAGCTGAATTAGATTATATAGTAATTAACTCGGTATATCTTTACCTTGAACAAAAGTCGAGTCTCCAGGAATATGTGTGTGTTTTATTTTTCGTCGCCGTGGACTCTGATAGCGAAGTGCCATAGCCATTTTTGAAATAACAATTGCACACTTGTATTCATTTATAATTGATCTTATAATGTAAAATGCTATTAATACATTTTATGAGTTGAATAGTCAAACAAAGTATTTATAAACAAAGCCATGGATTAACAAACAGGAACGGCAGCTTGATGAAATCCTAGACGTTGGATTTTTAATTCACCTTGGTGAAAAAGCATTTATAAAACCAATTGGTGTAAATATTATTCCTTAGGAAATATATAGGGGTTCTTTCTACCAGTGAAAATATACATCAAGCGGAACATCATACTGCACTAGGGTATTAACCTTTGGTTTGTTTAGAAGGGGGGGGGGGGGGGGGGGAGTGGGAAGGTGTGGGAGGAGCGTTTGGACCCTATGGACTTTAGGGTAATGGGCACGTGTTTTTAGAGCGTTGAAATACGTGGAAATTGAAAATTAAACCCGTTACATGAACTGGTAGGCTATGTACAAGTCAATAGGGATTTCAGAATCTCGAATTAAGGCAACGGGTTAACACGGCATTAAAATGCGCATTGGTAATGTTAAGACACCAAGCAGTACTTTTGAATCTTAGGGTGGGTTGCAGCCCCCTAGGCCCCCCCCCCCCCCCCCCACCCCGCCCGCGCACCCCTCCGTCTGTACACTATGCAGTGCCACGCTCGCTAGTAGTAGTAGTGGCTAGGGAGATCTTTGAGATTGCTCAGCCGCACAGGTGCCCCGTAAACAAACCCTAGCCCCTCCCTCCAATCTTTGGTTCCTCTTACTCTTGACGTAATTCACTAACACTATTCTTATGGCGGGCCGTGCGTGCCAAAATAAAAAAATTACGTCCGACTGTGTAATATGATCTATGTCAATGAAATACAGTCATAGTGACGACCCAAACCTACGGAAAACAAGAATAGTGGCCACTGTAGACAGGTGATCCTTATAGCCAGTCGCTGTGCTAAGGAACCACGTTCCATCCTTCCGGGTACCCATTATACACCTGGGTCGAGAACAACAAATTTGCATTGAAATGTTCTCGCTGAAGGAAAAACGAGACGGGCACAATCTGTGGCATTCTTTGGTAATCAAGATTTGTTTTGGTAGAAAAGATAAAGGATATCTTATTGCTATAACTTTTTACTGTGTAGGTGAAGCAATACACACGAAGATATACAACTTTAAAAAGTGTATGTAACTATAATGATACAACTATTCAAAATTGTAGTTTCTAGAGCTATATTGAATGCATGCATATTATAGTTGTTACTTGTGGGAGCCGAAAATATCAGAATTACGAGCAACCTGGATTTACATTGTATTTACGGGCCCTGTCAATAAGCATTTGCTTCCTTTGGGGCCGAATCATTCCTAATTTTGTAACATGTATAAATATATTTTAAACTTTGTATAATATATTGTACATATTGTTTATGCTTGATTGAATAAACTGAAATACAATGGAACCGTATATATACTGTTTATACATCCATTCCGCTAAAAAAAAACCTGATGTATAGATTTAACGAATAATAGAACGTATAGGGGTAATTTGTTATGTTTAACATTGAATGACACGAACGGCCCGCCATACCTTCTCACCTATCTTATCTTTCCCGCATTTACCAGCAATTGTTTGCTGGAGTGAGTCCCCTGGGATTTTTACTTTTAATTGCTTTTTTCTCACGCCTCGCGAGTTAAGGATATAGTTTCCCACCAAAAGTCGAGAATATGCCCTGTTCTTTTTTTCTGAAAAAGGACGATGTTTTAGCTCTTGGCACCCGAACAGTTATTCATGTGGTGATTGCCAACCTTCAAATGCTCTGATTATATAGGTCATGTTATCACATGGATTAATTTGATGTATATGTACTTTTTCATCATTTTCTTCCAATTCTATCACTTTTCCTCAAAGCACCTGATTTTCCAAAAAAGATATGTAACTGTATTTTAACGAAATATAATATGATTTTGTCTGAATAATGTTAAAAAATAAACATGACTTACAAAATAAAATGGTATTTTCTAAATGGATGATCTTGATTTCCCCAATATCATTACCGCAAGCATCCTGATTATCAACTTAACCACTGATGTTCGATATCATGGAATGCATCATGCCACCCGATTATCAATAAAACCACTTATATCGATCAAATGTAATACAAGCAGTTCGATTATCAGCATAACCACTGATGTTCGATATAATGGAATACCAGCAGCCCGATCATCAACATAAACCACTGATGTTCGATATCATGTGATATATTATTATGCAAACCCCATCATCAATATAACCACTGATGTTCGATATCATGGGATACATGCAACCCATCGTCAACATTATAACCATTGATGTTTGATGTCATTGGATACATGCAACCCGATCACCAACATAACCACTGATGTTCGATATCATGGGATACATGCAAACCTGATCATCAACATTATAACCATTGATGTCCGATATCATGTGATATATTATGCAACCCCATAATCAACATTATAACCATTGATGTTCGATATCATGGGATACATGCAATCCTGACCATCAACATTATATTGATGTTCGATATCATGTGATATATTATGCAACTCCATCATCACTATAACCACTGATGTTTGATATCATGGGATACAATGCAACCCGATCATCAACATTATAACCATTGATGTTCGATATCATGGGATACATGCAATCCTGACCATCAACATTATATTGATGTTCGATATCATGTGATATATTATGCAACCCCATCATCAATATAACCACTGATGTTTAAAATCATGGGATACATGAAACCTGATCGTCATCATAACCACCGATGTTCAATATGATTGGATGCATGCAACTTGATCATCGAGGTGTACCGTATTCTGAAATCGATTTTAAGCTAAAATGTATTGTATCTACGTCACTAAAATATTGTTTTAGAAAATTGGTATTCAGTATACAGTTTCAGAATACCGATTTGGTTACAAATATTTTAGTATATACGTGTTCAATAATTATGGTATAGATATACACGTAACCCGATCATGAACGATGTACTTCTAATATCGGGATACTTGGCGCGTATCTGAGAAATACTCATCGCACACCCGTCATATGTCGTGCAAATAGACAGAGTGGTAAAATGAGAGTTGTTAAATAACTCTCCCGTCCGCCCCATCCTCGCAATATCCCGAGGGGGTGGGGATTTGTGTCAACAAAAGCGCTTCCCTTCTCCCCGTTAAAAGCCGGGATATGTTTTGGTGGTAAACCGGTGGATGACCGCGACAACTACTGAAACAAAAATAAAAATGTAAAGGATGTTACTTAAAATAGTCAAAATACCTGAATACAATTATGTATTGTAACACATACTTATTATTTCGCCTTATATCATAAAACAAAGGAATACAAATTGATATACAAACTTGATATAGTAAAACGTATGAATACTGGTTTTCAGTCGGATCGGCTCAGTTTAAACGTTGCCACAGGACCCCGGTTTCGCCAGTCAGGAGCCAGTCTGATGTCACTCGAGGCCTATAGCCTGACTGAAGACCAGTCGGATTGGATCGAGTCGGCTCTGTGCGCGGTGGGCTTTAGAATCACCTTATACAGTAAACATGATTGTGTACAGTGACCACCCAAGGGAAAGTAACAAGAAAAGTGGCCACTGTAGACAGGTGACATCTATAGACAGGTCCCACAACAACGTGCTTCTCTGCAAGGAATCACTTTTGGTGGCTACTATAGGCAGGTTGGCTGCTGCTAAAGACAGGTGGCCACTAAGACAGGTTTGACTGTATACTCAGCTATAGATGGTTGTCATGAAAGTTCACAAACAATATGAATATTCATGAGGCGTTTTGTCTAGTAAGTGATAGCGTTGTATGCAGTGACTTAGCTTTGTTGGATTGATTTAGGGAAGGAGGGGGCATGCGATTTATGTATTCTTTTCACAGATTTTCCACTTATGTTTAGTGTTTGGTTTTCAAATAATTAGAGGGGGCATGTTCCCCCCCCCCCCCCCGGTAGCTAGACCACTGACTGTATGCGAACTGACCTGTGATATAAACGTTGCACCACAAATTCCAATGTCGCCATCAACAACGGCTTGACCTTTTGCGTGTCCTTTTCTGTTCGGCATGTTTGGTTGTTTTTGTCTGCTAATCCCCCCTTTTTTAGAATAATCTACTCAAGATGTGAATGTACCGTATCATGTATTGTTTAAAACAGAGAGAAACTGACCAGAAAAATATAATATAAATGTAAAATGAACAAATAAAATGTGGGTCCCTAGGAGGGGAAAGTGAAGGGGAGTAGCAAATGTAGGGAGATGGGCAAAGGAAGGGGCAAAGCCCGGGGGGGGGGGGGGGGGTCTGTCCTCATAGAAAGGGGGGTATCATGCGTGACCAAGAATTCGAGTAAAAAGGGTGTTTTTTTACGATCAGGCAAGTTACTTACGTATCTTGAATAGGGTCTCAAAATCACCAAAAATCAGGAAAAAGGGTATCTTTTTTAAACTGATGAGTTACGCATTTAGGGTCTTAAAAATTCAGCTTACGTACTTAGGGTTTATTCAACACTAGAACAAGTTTTAGTCACCGTTTTGAGCTGAAATATCCACCAAATCCCGGTCCAAAACATCGCACACGTTCGCAAAGACAGCCCCTGGATTTATCCCAGTGTTTCGATCCCTGGTTATCAATCTCATTAACATGAACGAGAGCTATCGCTATTTTTCGTGCATTCGTAATAATAGCGTTTTAGCTCTGTATTGGTGCAGATACAGATACCCCGGTAGATAAACTCGTGCGTGACATTATGCTTGATCAAGGACCTCATGCAAGGAAAGCAAAATATTATTACTTGCTTAGGGTATCAAACATAGTTATAACTTGCTTAGGGGTTTACACAAAATTGATTACTTACTTAGGGTAGCAAATTACCGATAATCATACTTACTTAGGGTGCATTTTTTGCACCGCGCAAATACTTGTTTAGGGTGCTTTTGGCAAGTCCTTGGTCACGCATGATACCCCCATTATATGAGGACAGACCCCCCCCCCCCCCCCGGGGGCAAAGGAATGAGGATAGGTTTCCTATGAGAAAGGGGCAGCCGAATAAAAAACGAAAATCGTAAGTACATTTTGTTTCTTATTAGTTATTTTGTACTTTTAAAATTTGTATACAGGGTATAAGGTTCTACATTACTTCCTCTGAGTATACTCGCCCATTCAGGCAATTATGTTCATCATTAAAAGCTGTACAAAATTTGCCCAAAGGTATATATACGTATAAACTCCCTTTGCCCAATTACGTATACCATAGTTATCCATATTTATTTCGGATTATTTAACAGATTTTGCTTGTCCGATTCTGCTCAGTTGTTTTTCTTTTTGTCATCGTTTTCTTCAAGATATTGGCCCAAAGCGGACGTTCACATGTCCCGGGGTAATTGCTTATACAGGGTGGCCCAAAAAAAACGGAACGGGGCACTTCCCAAAATAAAGTACCAACATATTTATGACCATTTGATAGGGCGTCTTTTCCAATGAAAAACGATACCAAAGAACAGTAATTTTGGTCGTGTAGTTTTTGTTTTAGGACGCTGTGAGTGAGACCATGTCAGGTGCCTATTTTTGTCAATTTGTAACCAGTCAATGCCAGTTAAATTGCACTCCCTGCCCGTAATACCATTCAACGAACACGCCCATTCTCTCGGCACACGGCTGAGTGCACACTAACAATGGCGCGCCTCGTTGAACGATATGAAAGGCGGTACGTGCGATCTATCATGCAGTGGCTCGGTAAAAATTGACAAAAAAGAGAACCTGACATGGTGTCACTCACAGCACCATAACACAAAAACTACACGACCAAATTGACTGTTCTTGGTATCGTTGTTCATTTGAAAAGACACCCTATCCGATGGACACAATACATTTGTTACTATAATTTGGGAAGTGCCCCGTTCCGTTTTTTTTGGGCCACCCTGTATAGCACCCCACACAAGGGGTGTTGGTGGAGGGGGGGGGGGGGGGGGGAATTGCCCCCTTGCTACCCCCTTACTTATATAGCAGCGCCACTTGTTGAAGCTGTCAGAAGTCATGCAGACATCTCTATTACCACACCGTACCGGTGCAATCTATAGTCTGTCTCGCTGATGCGCCGCATCGCAGCTTTCTCTGTACACGAAGAGATTAGTTCCAAAAAGCGCTAAATCATAACTTTCTATAAAAAATATTGTTAACGATATCAGTACGTTAATAAGCTACGTATCTATTTATAAAGGAATATTAATTTAAGGACAGACAGATTGTAGATTTTTCAGATTCCCATAGGTATGCGACAAAGTTGGACATAAGTTGGACAAAGAAACCTGAAGTCGAACAAATGGACTTAGCGCCTTTTGGAGTTAAGCTATTCTCATGGTGTTGATTTATTTCTTACTATCCCTTTCCTTGCTTTATTTATGTCTTTCTTCCCTCTTTTTGTCTTGGATTTTTGCTTCGTCTGCAGGTTGTTGTTTTATTTAAATCTCCATTTCAATCCCATCTACCTATCCGTTTCCTGTCCCTTTTCTTTGCTTTTCTTTTGTCCCCCTTCCTATTTTGGGGTGATGCTTGTTTCTGGTTTGCGGGACGTCAGGTAAGGCGAAACCCGAGTCGAGCGAGTATATGGTCTGCGGTCGGAAGCAGCGCGACACGCAATCACCGAATAATAATAATACTAATAATAGTACAGACAAAAAAGCGAAGTCAACAAGAAAAATCATCAAATTAGAGAGGAGACGAAGAGGAGGAGGAGGAATGGGAAGAAGGAAAGAGATGCGATGCGATGCGAGGAAAGACAAACAGTTTTTGCAAGTCAATACATTTATAGGAGACAGGATGCGCGCCGGAGATGCGAGACGGGAGATGAGAGACGCGAGATGCGAGATGGAGGATGCGAGATGTATGCGCGAACACGAGCCGTGGTTGGAGATAACGATTACGAGGATGAGACGGCGGATGATGAACTATGCATGAGGTGTGGCCTGCATGGACGGACGGGAATCGTGAGGAAAGAGGAAGGCGCGAAATGGATGGATGGGCAGGATTTGAACGAAAAGCTGCGTGGATTAAAATATAAACCGTTACGGGGAAAAGCCAATAATTGGCTGATCGGGAATTTCCAAAAGCTGTATTAAAATAGATAAACGTGACGGGGAAATGCAAATAATCTTATGGTCTAGGATAACACAATGTTATGCAGAAAGACGAACATTAAAGAGTCAAAAGAGGTATCACAAATGCTGTGAGATCAGCACAAAATAGCTGTTTTTGTATTCATGAATATTAGTTTGAATAAATTAAAAAGAGAGTGAGTGGTGGACGAAATCGTAAAGAGAACAATAACAACAACAATTGGTAATGGATGGGGAGGGATAAATAATAATTTTAAAAATCCGTTAGTAGACAGACGAGGATTTAAACATACATTTTACATCACAAAAGCTGTATTCATTTATTTAATTATTTAGCTGTAGTTATTCATTTTAAAAAAAAATAAACTAAAAAGAAGGTGGACGGATCTGTAAAAGAAACAAACAAATTTAAAGGGATAGTTGAGTTCTGGTAAGGAGAGTACAGTTTTAGTGAAACTGAATTTTAGTAACCAAAACCTGCATCATTACATTACAAACTAATAGTTATAACTAGAAAGAAGAACACACATACAAATGACGTAGTAAAGATCATGTTATCATTAAAAAGAGCCGTTAAAACGTAAGAGGGCGCTCTCTAAACACTCATCGGTTTCAACCATTTTGAATAAAATATTGTGCATGTGATGCTTTGTTGAAATAGTGATTAGATAGAGAAATAACCAACAACTATTTAAATACCTATTTTGTAACTTTTTGAAAAGAGGAAGCATTTTTTGAATTTTTAACGGCTGGTTCAAAATTCTCTAATAAACCCGGGGCCCCGGGTTTATTACAAATTGTTATATTTATGGATATTTCAGCCGTTTCTGAACCGATTTTGATCAAACAAAGATGATTTTATTGTTTAAATATTATGCTCTTTCAAATTTTACGCTCAGTTTTTCATTACCTCACAAACCAATTAAGTAGTCTAGCGCCCTCTCTACCAAACTCAACTTTCCCTTTAATGGATGGTCAGGATAACCAAATCCGTTGGTGAAGAAGCGAAAATTTACTCAGGAATTCAAAAAAAAATTTGGTTGTATTTATGAATAGTTGTTTAAATAAATTAAAAGAGGGAAGACGGAATCGTTAGGAAAGAAAAAAGTTCTTGCTGAAATTATAATAATAATCCTTATTATTATGGTGCTGAAGGACATATAAATACTGGGGTATCGATCGATTTCGAACTCTGGTGTTATGATTTTGAAGTTAAGCGCTTATCCGATCGTGCCACAACACATCCAACGATGGTCGGAGAGTGATCACAAAAGGCATGAGCGTAGAGGCACATTTTCCAGGACGGGGGAGGGGGGGGGGGGGGGGGGGGGGGGGGGAGTCTGAGGTCTTTTGCCCGAATACCAACTTCCCCATTTTCATCTGACAAGCAAACCAAAAAAGTTATCACAATTTAAAGGGGTAGTACAGTTTTGGTAAGGCTGAGCTTTAGTAACCAAAACCTGCACAATAACATTACAAACTAATAGTTATAACTCCACCATGCTCGAAACAAAAAAGTTATCACAATTTAAAGGGGTAGTACAGTTTTGGTAAGGCTGAGCTTTAGTAACCAAAACCTGCACAATAACATTACAAACTAATAGTTATAACTCCACCATGCTCGAAAGGTATAGAACATTCCAAACAACTAATTAAAAAGCCTGTTATCATTCAAAAAGAGCCATTAAAAACAAAAAAGGGCGCTCTCTAAAAAAGCATTGGTTTTAACCATTTTTCATACAAAATTATGCATGTGATGTTTTGTTGAAATAATGATTAGATAGAGAGATCATCAACAACTATTTAAAAACCTCATTGAAATTTGTTGAAAAAGTGTAGGCATTTTTAATAAAAAAAAAATAAATCATCGAATAAATTTGTGCCCCAGATTTATTCCGATCGGATATATTTATTGATATTTCAGCCGTTTCTGAACCGATTTTGATCAAATAAAGTTTATTCTGCCATTAAGATTGTATGCTCTTTCAAATTTTACACTCAGTTTTTCAATACCTCACAAAAAAAAATATATATACCAAAACTGAACTACCCCTTTAACCCCGACAATAATATCCTTTGTATGACTTTTCCAGAATATAACATGATTTTGCTCGAATATGATGATACGAGTTTGCCGAATACGGTATGATTTTGCCCTAAATATGACATGCTTTTGCTCGAATAATGGGTGCTTTTTGCCCGAATATGGCCGTTTTCAAAACTCCAGGGAGGGCTGCAGCCCCCATGCAGGCCCCTGCCTCCTACGCCTATGACAAAAGGTGCCATGACTTTAATGACCACCACTTCACGCATACACATATAACATGTCTGAAAAGATGCTGGTTTATTTTGATTCACAACCACCGTAGCCGCAAGAGACCTTAACCTGCGTCTATTCTATTTCAAGTGGCACACAGTTTGAAAATATATAGGATTTTTTTATATTTTCGGGCCAGTTTAGGAGGTTAAATTCTACAATAGATGCGATAGATGACAGAATTAAACAAGGACAATCGTACTGTATTTTTTACATCAGAATTTTACGATTGTCGATTTGGGTAAATTATTCGGGTTTGGGTATAATCTTTGCAAAAGAGAATATATACGGTTAAATAACAAGGCTGTTTTTATTGAAAAAGCAGCAGTTAACTAAATAGGGCGCCCCTTAGACACATCAAGCAGAGCCGTATACCATTTTTAGAAAACAAAATGTGAATGTGATTTTTGATTGAAATAATGATTCAATCGAGAAAGCATCAAATATAATTTAAAAAGCATTTTGGACTTTGGTACATGTTCAAGATATATGATTTTAAAATGTTTTCTTAAATAAATAATTATTGAATAAAAGTTGTCCCCAACATTAATTCCGATCGGATATATTTATCGATATTTCAGCTGTTTCTGAACCGATTTTGTTGATTCTGTTGATTATGTCTTTTGTGTGTTCTTTCAAACTTTACACTTCGGGTTTTCATTACCTCAAAACAAAGTGCACTCTAAGCCAAAACGGAACCATCCCTTTAAAGGGTGACTAAATTACAAACGCATGTTGACTTTTGTTGATCTGTAATAATGAATACATCACATATCTGTTGACTATTTGATGTACATTTTTGTCATATTTTTTCTATTACTTTTATTCTACCTGCTAAGCTTCACCCCTAAAAAAAGCCATCCAGAAGCAATTGACTTTTGTGACATCATAATACCATTCAACCATCAGTCAGCTAGATGAACAAAATACATTGGTATGTCACTTCCTATCAACTGACCACCTGTTCACAATAGCATTGCATGTTTTATACAAAGCCCACTCACCATGAAAAGAAGGGTTTCAATGAAAACATCCAATGCTAATGCAATAAGGTACTCAGTGGGTGAGAACATATCTTTTGTTTATGTTTATCTAACCGATCGATGGTTGAATGGTATTATGATGTCACAAAAGTCAATGCTGGAGGATTTTTTTAGGGGTGGATCTTAGCAGGTAGAATAAAAATAATAGAACAAAATTATATTAAAAATATGACAAAAATGTACATCAAATAGTCAAATGATATGTGATGTATTCATTATAATAGATCAACAAAAGTCAACATGCATTTGTAATTTAGTCACCTTTTAATTGACTCTGACACAAATTCTACGCGGCTTCTGGCCCTGCCATGTTTGTGTGGTGTGGTGTGGTGTGGTGCTTTTCGGTTTGCTTGACTCTCGACGGCGCGTGTCCAATTGACGCTAAAATAAATCCAGAGCAACTCGATCGAATCAAGAACGGCCCATCTAGTCCTGTCACTATACTGTCACGCATGGAAACCTAGCCCTGTCACACCTCGAGAGGCTAGCTGTATACCCCAGGCTTCAGGCTTGGACCTGTCACGCCTCTTCTGAGCGACACGGCTGAGAGGCTAGCCTCGTTCTAACCCACTCCAGACTCGTCAATTTCTCGTCTTTTCCCGCTGACACGGATGAGGGCCTGGTTTACATACGGCATGTAAGACCCGCTTCCCCCGGATATCGGCTAACACGCATTTTGAATTGGATGAGGCCATGCAAAATGCAAATCTCCCCCCTTCCGTGAAAAAGAAAAGCGGGTCGCGCGTGTGACAAGGAATTAACACATTTGCCTTTTAAAGGGATCTAGTAACTTTGTTGACATGTGCAAAAAGTGATGATCGAGTGGTTGATACAATGTATATTGTTGTTATCTGATATATCCACTGCGCGTTGTGTGAAAATTTCATGTTAAATGGAGATTATATGGCCGAGTAATGAGCAAAAATGCAAAGTGATATTCACTAACTCATTGCACTCACTTTGAACACGGCTTTCGCGGTCCAGTGGATAATTTAACATCTGAACACTTCAATCATATAAATATCTTTTTAACGAAAGGGAAATTTGAAAAACCGAAACCTGTCCCATGCTTTTATGAGGGAACCGGCCGCTAGAATTCCAATAGGATTTTGAGGATTTGGACAATGTTACTAACTCCCTTTAAGATAACTTTATCTGGCTTATTTGATCACTTCGTATACACCTATTACATCGTGGTTCACTGTACGATGCGCTTGAAAATATAAAACTCCCAACTGCAAACTTAAACCGGAAACCTAATTTTTAACTACATCATAACCTTAAACCTGCTTCCTAACTATAACCATATAATCCCTTATCCTGATCCCCTAACCAACATCCTAATCAGAAGTTCATTTTGGTAGACCAGGCGGCAAGTTGCTCTTAAACACGTTACACTCCAATCCTGTCCCGTAAAAGAAAACAGTTGTTCAGCTTACTTGATTTAGTCTCGCTAAACTATCGTCTTTCCCGCAAAACACGCTCAAGTAGTATTTCCAAAAACAACCCATTAGTGTCTGCTACCCAATAAATGAATTTAAAGTTAGTTCGGCGTCGCCTGACAAGCAAAGGAAAATTGTCTTCACCTCTTGGCTGCCTGAAACTTATATTATTTAAAAAATGATTTTCGTCGAAAATTACTCGATTTTGCTCGAATATGACACCATTTTGCCTAAATATGAGTTTACCCAAAAATGATAGTCATGCCTTTTCCTAAATATAGCATGATTTTTCCCAAATTTAAGAATCTTTTTTGTTAATTACTAAAAAATAAAAAAATGCCTGCAAAAAAGAAAAAGAAAACAACAAGAAGGCTGCAACCCCTAGCCCACCTGGGGCCCATCGCCTCATTTTCAAAGCTTATAACTAAGAATTTCTGCAGATTGAGCCACTCTCATAACTCATCCGCGAGGATAAGCGATCAATTGAACGAATATTCCAATTTCACCAAAACCAGCATCATTGCAAAGCTTGCTTTTCCAGAAATGTTGTGATCTATCCGTAATCCTTATCGCTACGTTACGGATGTATCTTGTCTCGCGTACGATTGGCGACAACAGACAGGTGTTCGTAGATCGCTTAAGCCCTCCGCACACAGAGCCGACTCGACCCGATCCGACTGGTTTTCAGTCAGGCTAGAGTCGGCTTCGCTCAGTCGTAGCCGATTCAACATGTTGAATCGGCCTCGAATGTTCTCCGACTGGCTCTTGACCGGCTAAACAGGAGTCCTGAGGCAACGTAATACTGAGCTGAACCGACTGAAAACCAGTCGAATTGGATCGAGTCGGCTCTGTATGCGGAGCGCTTTAGATTTCACAGAACAAGACACGATAAAGCTATAATTACATAAACATCCTAGGTAGGCCTATCATTGTGTCGTCTCATTAAATATAAAATGGCAGACTTAACAAGTTAATGGCTGTTTATCAGCAGTTTTGTATAACCATCATTCTAAATAATATAATTAAATGGTAAAATTTACCAAGAACAAATCAAACAACTCTATATACGCTGCCAGTATGTATTATACGGAGTAATTGCTGTTTGTCTTTCAGACTTTTTTGTAAAAAAAAACAGTCTTGAGAAGAATAAGTTTCCGTTCATAAAGAGTAGTATTAACTCGCTCTATACAAGGATAATTATAACGATTGCTCATGCTTTAGCATTTGAAGACAAGGATAACAATACAGAACAAACTCCATTTAAGTTATGTTCTTTAAAGGCGGACGAGCGTGGGCGTGTAGATGGCGCTTTACGAAGTGTTTAATAGGGAGGCGCCATGTTAACGAACGCCGCACACCGTATAGCTTACATTATGCTAAATAGTCTGTTGTGCAAGGGTTGCGCTTACGCACGATTCCGCCTTGTGTTGAAGACATGGCGCTTCCCTGAGCGCATTTTCGATCTTGGTGACCTTGTCCCTTTAAATCGCAACTTCACAGCTCTATTTTATAGAAAATGTTATGTTTCTTTATTTAAAAAAACTTAAAGTTTCAATGGAATTACCGTAATATAACTGGCCCCGATATTATTCAATTTCATTATGCGATGTTGCTTGACATTGACATTAAATCTGAATGATAAATGCAAGTCTAATAATATTAACAATAAAGCTTTCTCGATTTAGTGTAAAACTAATGTTGAAACGTATTCCTTTTCTTCATTTATATAATTAAAAAGCACATTATTATCACTTTGTAACGTCTCGTTTTATATTTGCCAGAGAAAGGTAATGGGCCTGCATTAGTACTGATCTCTCTCTCATCATGATAAACATTCAGTAAACCATGTCTAATATATTTTCAAAAGAAAATGTTGATGGCTTTAAATTTGTTTTCGGATGTTTAGCCTTTCTGAGAATCATGGAGTTGAATCAGGGAGCTATAAAATCTAGGTAAAAGCTCGTATATATACTTTCCTTGTAAAAAGTGTCAATTTGGATAAGATCCGTTGTAATAAATCAGACAAGGTATATCTCCGATGTATCTATTAGAAGCTACGCGACAGGTGAAAATTTAATTCATTACAGTCGTTACACTACTTTATTGGATAATGGGTATTGTGCTGCGCGGTAATTATTATCTTTTTAAAGCTCGTTCAGCTGCAGTAAAACGGGATGTTTATCCGTTAAAATGTGTGAAAATCTCGATTCTGTACCCTGCAGAAATATTCTGTATCCTGTGAAAATCTCGATTCTGTATCCTGCAGAAATATCAAGAGTTTTCCTGGAATATTATAGCACAAAATAATAATCATTTGAAGTTCTAAATCGTCTCTTTTTGGCCTGCGGCTGAAGATATGAACACAGTCAGTGACGGTAAGTATCACATTGATATAATCTTGATGAAGAATAATGATACAATTTAATGGATCTACAGATCCATGTCAGGTGTTCTTGTCCCGGGCTAATCACTATTATCCCAGTGACCAACGGCGATTTTTGATTGATTGATTTTTTATTTTCCGTTTAAAAAAAACCCCCACAACAAATACATAAGAATACAAATATTAACAGTGTGATTGTTTAACCAGCAACTGGATAACCCATTTTCAGGAGTGCCAACATGATACTCCCGGGCCCATGATAAAAGCCCACTAGCTTAGTTCCTTAGTGGCTCAGAATTAAACACAATATGTTTTAGTTGCTACCTAGGGTTAACTTAATGCGTACCTAGGGCTTATACCCAGCTTTAATTAGTTCGAACTAGGAAAACTTTCTTTTGCTCAATAAACTCAGTTCACATTTAAAATACACTTAATAAGGAACTAAGTTAGCGGGGTTTTATATGAATATGCGGCCAGGTCTTCCATGAGGTCCAAAAGGTACATTAAAACGAATTTATGAAAATACAAGACATTTCAATTACAATATCTTTAAGAATACAATGAAGAAAACAAACTAGCTTAAACTACTACAAATTAACCCTAACAAAAATCATGTATAGATAGGAGTTTTAACAAACAGCTATTAAATATGAATTTATACATCAGCAGATTACAAACAAATACAATAACATTTTTCTATACATCCTTATACAAAAGAAATGTCATAAAGTGTTATTAGCTAACGCAACATAAATAATAATTTTATGAATTGAAATACACCAACATTATAAAATCATATGATACGTTGTGTTTGTGTCATTTTTGACGATGTTTAAGGCGCGGTAACAAATTCGTAAAACATAAGGAAGCTATTTTTATATCAAAATATTTTTTGTTCTCGACCCACAATTCGAATAAAACGTGTAAACGTGCCACAATGCCACCACAATAAAATTCATTGCGTCAAGTAAAAAAAAAGGACAATATTGTGAATTGTATGTCCTTAATGGTTGATATCATAGCTTTCCACACCATTATCCTCGGCATATTTTCTAATTTTTTAAATATAGTAAAGAGAGTAAAACAATTTCAATAATGCCTTTACTGATAAAGGCTGCAAAATATAAAGTCCATGACAATTTATTTTAAAGAGTTTCTTCAGCGGGAACGATTGAAATGTTACACACAGTACCAGTACCTTTTTATCTTTGGAGGAAAGAGGTTCCTTTGCCAAACTTTATTCACATTCCTATGGAAATATGAAAAGGAAAATGATTGTGTCATTTGTCTTAAAATTAGGATTTCTATAAATTATACTGTAGATAGCTACGTATGGCGTATTAATTTACTGATATCGTTAACTTATTTTGTTATTTTATGGAATATTGATTTAGCGCCTTTTTGGAACTTAGCTCTTCATAAAACCACAAACAATAAGACATCACAAGGATGAAATCAAGTGTGTATCAAAACAATAAACTGGTACTCGATCGAATCTACCCAAGAAATATGAGTAAATCATTCAAGACGAGCAAATCGAGAGAGTAACCAAAAACAAACAAAACGGAGACAATGAAGCAAGAAAAGCAATAAAATACAAATACATTCAACATTATACCGTATGAAAATGCAATAATAACGATTCGTTGCTTCCCACTTCAAGTTGTATTCATCCCAAGGCCGTTGACATTGCGAGGAGATTTGATTTCTGAAAGTTGATACAAATATCTAGAGTGTGTTTAATTTATCATGACAAACTTCACACAACTTCATCATGTCATAATTATAAACCCCTTTATAAACACTTCTACTGTGTAATTTATTTAATATAACACAAGAAGAGGACGAATTCGTCCATAGGCGTATACGGGTACATTTTTGTCGGGGGCTGAGGATTACCATCCTTCCTGTTTTTTCACCTCACAAACAAAAAACATACAAACATACAACAACAAACAAAGTCCTCGCATTCTAGATGCCCACCATTTTTTGGGTTTTGTTTTATGATTTTGCCCGGAAATTGCATGTTTTTTGCCGAAATTTGCGTTGCTTTTTGCCCGAATGTCGCCTTTTTCAAAACTCTCTGGAGAAGGGGGTGGGGGGTGGGGGGGGGGGGGGGGGGTGCTGCATCACCGCCTTCTACACCTATGTATTCGTACAAATGTACACGTCAATTTATAAGCTCAAGTAATACAAAAGTAATTCAGGGATTCGAACACTCGAAAGTGAAGAGCACATTGAAAGGCGATTATGACAAGATATCACATTTAAGATATTGAATCCAAACATGATGTTTTTGTAAAATACAACATTCCCTTTTTTGTCGTTGCTGAAACTTTCGCTGGGCAATAAAAAGGGCAAAATGGCCGATATTATCGTCAAATATCGATTTTGTTTTTATTTTATTTTCAGATAGAGTTCTTTAAAACCTATCCGATGATATGTTTAGAATTCCCATATGTGCCCCACTTTTTGAGAAAATCAAAAATAACAAAAGGACAAAATGACAAAATTGCGCGTATTTGGGCAACAAAAAGGACAACATCGTTTTCACGAACTGCCGAGAGGTGTTATTTGGTTAAGAATCAATGTATAACGAATGAAATGTGTTATTTTACTACTTTTCCGTAAGAATATAGCATTGATCACAATATCCGCACATGCGTACGGCCACAAGTTTAACCAATTTTAATTCAAGTGACTACGAAATAACCCTTGCATGTTTGGCATACACGACTAAACGCGCATAATTATGATATGGGCAATAAAAAGGACAAAAATGGATTTGCTCTTTTAGCTGCCCATTATTGCGCCAAGTCGCGCGCATTGCCTGTGCATTATCAATGCGCGTAAAAGGGCAATTCGCGTTTTGTCCTTTTTCATGCCCAATATCGACGCGATATCGTGCATGTAAAAAGGGCAAATTCAGAAATGCGTAAATAACTCCGTTAAAAAGAACTGAGCGTAGGCCAAATTAAACGACTTGATCGCTGTATAGCCTACATAACTGTTTCACTTAACAATATTACTGGATTTGGCATTTGAAAAATATAATTGCCCAAAATGTCAAAATGTTGTTTCGTTTTTTGCTATCGATACCGTCAATTTGTCCTTTTAATTGCCCAGCGACGACTGTTCTAGGATAATACGATTTGTGTAAATTGTTTTGCCAAATCTTTTTATACTTAATTTTTGTATAGGCCAATAAACAAAGGTTTTTATACACTTATCAATTGATTGTATATCTCTTGAAAATAGTGCGAAATTAAATCATTCAAACACTCTTTATTAATGTCATTATACACTGTCCCTTGCAATTTAAATTACCACAGGTCATTCTAATCCAAACTGGGCCCCGTTGCAGAATGAGATACAATCGATTGTAAGCTGCAATTAATCGTAAGTCAGATCACGTGTTCTAGATGCGCAAATCTGATTGGTTGAAACACGTAAATTTTCTGACTTACGATAAATCGTAACTTACAATCGATTGTATCTCTTTCTGCAACGGGGCCCATGTCAGTGATGTACTTTAGTCGGACCGCGTGGGAATGGGGGCACACTTTATGTATTTCTCTATTTTAAAAGGATTTACCCCTCCAACGTTGCCAGAGTTGGCAGAATTCTGATTTCTGGCAGAATTTTGACCGCTTTAGCATCTAGCATTATGCTAGGCATAATTTGACTTTTTTTAAAGCAGTATTCTAGCAGAATTCTGATTGAAAAATATATTCTTCGGAAAGCTTCCAATTTCAGGACCACATTTTAGCGGTCTCGACCATCATTACCAATGGTCTCGGCCTCGAAAATTTTGAAGGATCCTGGTCTTGGCCTCGAAAATTGTGAAAAATTATGGTCTCGGTCTCGAAAATGTTGAAAGTTCTCGGTCTCGGCTTCGACAATTTTCTACGGACACCCCCCGCCCTCCCGCTTACACGATTCTCAAACAACGGTCTTGGTCTTGGAAATTTGGCCGACGATATAACCCCCCTATAAAAAAATCCTGGGTACGCCACTGCTGGACTGTATATAATAAGGGTCCAAGAGGGTTTAGCAGAATTGTTGGCTATTTTAGCAGAATTTCCGCTGCTCCCTAGCAGAATAGTATTTTTTTCGCTGGCCACACCGACCCCCTCATGTTTTAAAAATTGTTTTCGTTAAATCATTGAAGTAACGTCCCCCCCAGCCCCACCCCCTCCCAGATATCCACACCCGCTGTTCCCCGCCTTTCAGCATGCAGGTCATCTAATCTCAATTAAATACAAAACGACTGCATGCATCAAAATGAGTATAGTATACTCATCGTGCGTATTTTACCCACCCTACTCCATTCTGAGCTAATTACATCAAGTTTCTCTCTCTCTTTATTCGCTTATTACTCGGCCATGTAACATAACAATTCACTTGAAATTTGCACACATTACTCAGTGGACCTATCAGATCACATAAATACATAATGGGCTATCAA
This sequence comes from Echinarachnius parma, assembly GCA_037951105.1. Taxonomy (NCBI): domain Eukaryota; kingdom Metazoa; phylum Echinodermata; class Echinoidea; order Clypeasteroida; family Echinarachniidae; genus Echinarachnius; species Echinarachnius parma. The sequence goes on along the minus strand of JBAMJV010002000.1, from coordinate 41,761 downwards.
CGATTCATCACTTTTTGGTCATGTCAACAAAGGTACTAGATCCCTTTAAGTAGTCTCGCAATGCAGATTTTTTTCTTTCTTCTCGGCCCAAGTAGCTCAGGTGCACATCATACTTATCCACCTCCTTCCCGCCTTTTAGCATATACAGGTCATCTCATCTCAATTAAATACAAAATGACTGCATGTATCAAAAGGGGGATCAATACTTTACCGGGGTGAGTCAGCCTCATCATATCTCAACGGGGATGGAATGGTTCCAAGGACTGAAATGTCGTTTTCACTATGACTCGGACACTCCAGCAGGTATCCTTAAAGCTACACAACGGTTTTTGACAGATCCGCCAAAAGCCTTTCAGTTAATGTCAGAAACCCTACCAATGGAATTGTTCCAACGTCTGACGAGGCTGAAAATTTCGTTTTCACTATGACTCGGACACTCACGCAGGTATCCTTAAAGCTATACGTAACGGTTTTTGACATATCCGCTAATTTAAAGCGTCTACAAAAAACAACAACCACCAATCATCTCAATCATATCTTTACCGGATGAGTCGGCCTCATATCCCAACGGGAATGGAATAGTTCCATAAGAAATGATGTGTCTGAAAATATCGTTTTCACTTTGACTCGGACACTCACGCAGGTATCATTAAAGCTACACAACGGTTTTTGAAAAATCCGCTAAAACATCTCAGAAAAAAGCCACTATCTCAATCATCTGTTTACCTGGGTGACTCAGCCCCATCATATCTCAGCGGGAATGGAATAGTTTTAAGGACTAAAATGTCGTTTTCACTATGACTCGGACACTCATACGCAGGTATCATTAAAGCTACACAACTGTTTTGAAAAATCTGCTCAGAATCATCATTCTCTTAAATACTATACGCCACCCAAATAACATTGTAACACATTGCCTATACGACAACCTGGTGGGTCCCGTTTGATAACTGTAATGAGAATTGCAACATTTAGGCAGGAACAGATTACTAAAAGCCACACGAAGACCGTTGTGTTGTGGTAAAAAAAACCCCCGTTAAACTTCGTAATTTTCATTATGGTGAATTAAATAATATAAAACTAATCATATAATCGCATTCTTCAGTCATGTCACTATTGTATCGTCATTTATGCCCATATCCGCTAGGTTCAGATTTTAGCGTTAATAACGCATTAATCTGTTAATTATGGAATCTTTACCCATACACATACAATAGTTACCTTATATTCTTTTAAAGGGATCTAGTAACTTTGTTGACATGTGCAAAAAGTGATGAATGGTTGATGCAATGTATATTGTTGTTATCTTATATGTCCACAGGATATTGTGTGAAAATTTCAAGTCAAATGGACATTGTATGGCCAAGTAATGAGCGAAAATGCAAAGTGATATTCAGTTACTCACTGCACTCACTTTGTACACAGAAGACAAACTCGCCCGGAGTTTTTCTTATCTGAATACTTCAATCATACATATCTTTGTAACGAAAGGGAAATTTGAAAAACCGAAACCTGTCCCGTGATTTTATTGTTAATACGAATACAACAATGTATAAGGGAACCGCTAGAATTAGAATTTTACTTTGAGGATTTGGACAATGTTACTAAGTCCCTTTAATGGTCAATAAAAGAAGCGAGTATTGGAGTATTTTTAACAGACACTTATCTTATATCCTTTGAGTTGTCGACAATAGATCGGAATATTCTGATTTTGTTCGTTTGAGAGCGACATAGAGTAATAGAGGTTTTCCAAAAACTGCAATTTGGCTTTAAACCAGCGCTACAGGTATTGATGAGTAAAAGATATTTGCGAGAAATTTGATACTGCTTAAATTTCCTTCGGGGCTGGGGTAAGCAACGAAGAGAGAGAATGTGTGTGGACCGACCACTATAGCGTGACTGCTGGGGGGGGGGGGGGGGGGGGGTGCCCTTATGTGTACTTACTTTCATATTACTCCTATATTAAAGGGACCTAGTAACATTGTACAAATCCACACATCTTATTTCGAACTATAGTGGTTCTCTTTATACCTTGTACATTTAATTACCAATATAAGCATGGAATTTATCTTACGTTAATTTTTTTTTTACATTATCGAAGTGTTCGGATTTTCAATTATCCACTGGAAGGTTATAAATTACGCTAATTACGTGGCCATATAATATTCTCACACATCACTCAGTGAACATAACATATTACAGAAACACACATTTAATCAACACTTCGTTAGTTGTTGCACATGTTTAATACTAGATTCCTTTAATTGAAGAAATAAGATACTGCTTTATACACGATACTGATAATGTCGATAAAAGAGGATAATATCAACATCAGTATAAATGATCAAGTAAAGAAGTATTTTGTAGCAAAAATAATGATACACTACATATGTATGGTACATATTAAATGAATTGAGAAATATAAATTACAAATTATTTTTGGTTTCAAATTATCTTAACCCGTTGCCTACGGCAACGTGGTGGGACCTGTATTAACTATATGGGGATTGCAAAATCTAGTAGGAAACAGGTTAATAATCAAGACAGAAAGTACACACCTGTGGGTGGTGGTGGTGGTGTGTGCCTATGCATATAACATCTTTTAGATGAAAGTACCCCTCCCCCACTGGCATATCAGAGCCATTACTTGCTATAGGTTGTCCATGTTAAATGTCATACTTGTACGACTCAGAATATCTATAAATTAATTTACATGCATTCAAATCCATGCGGATATTGCTCGCAGCCTCGCAGACGAATATTCACATATTAGACATTATAAATAACAGAAAATACCCCGATATCGACCTTTTTTTTAAAATTTGAGACGTCTCATATAGCTTGGACATGTGAACGTAGGTTTTATTGGAGAACATTCAGAAAGATTTTCTTTAATGCGAATGGCGAAGATGAGACGCTGGACAGGAAATTGAAAGTGACCAAAAGCCCCGGAGGGTTCCATTTTATAGATCACACAGTGAAGAGCTTAATTCCAAAAGGCGCTAAATCACTTTCCATGAAATTTGAGTTAACGATATCAGTATTAATAAGCTACGGCAGGACGGCTTGCACGTATGACGACCTGTCCCTCGTTAATGAGACGGCCATCGCATCCATCGAGAGATGGAAAAACTTTATTTAGGAACTGTATCTTTTATCTTGATCTAATTAAGGAGTCACGAACGAACGAATTAGCTACGTCGCTGATCTAGAAATCAAAACTTTAGGTCGTATTACACAATCTAAATCGAACAAAATATGGAACATTCCATTCTTGTATTCCCCTAGGGGCCTAGGCATGTGGACAAAGTTGGACAGAGAAACCTGCTTTTCTGCAAAGCTGAAAAAGAGGATCTAGCGCCTTTTGGAATTTAGCTCTCCAAATAGGGGCGAGAGTCTCTTTCTACATAAACTCTTTCTCCAGAGAGTTGTGACCGACTATGGTCACGTTGTTATAATGCCAGCTAAACTTCTGTTGAGTATGCGGTGGTTTAAAGGGAACCTATACACCCCAAATGAGACCGAGCATGGTGGCTTAGCGGTTAGAGTGTCCGCCTCATGTCCCGGGTTCGAACCCAGACCGGGTCATACCAAAGACTTTAAAGGGGACCACCGGGCAAAGAACAACAAGTAACTATATGTTTTGATACTGTTGTGTGATATTAAATAGATGCTCAACACTTTGCAAAGAGTTGCGTAATTCATAAACAATACAAGTAATTACCCTCACTTCGGAACCATCATTATCTGATGGTTCCGTACGCGCCAAACGTCTGAGAGTGCGCCAATTCTATTCACGCGTACGTTTGGAGACAATAGAATCCTGGACGATTCGTTCGCCCTGGACCAAGGTAGTCCTCATATGCAGACCCATGAACGCATGCTTTTGAAAGGTGATGCGTTTTTCCAATTGTATAATTTGTTTCTGGAAACATATTTTTCTGAACTTGTTGGTGGAATGGACTACTAAAGATGTTACCTTTTATTTATAAGAATAGTATTTTTGGGTAGTGGTACCCTTTGAGATGGTACATTCTGCCTTCTAGCCAGGCACTCGGCATTTATAAAATGGAGAAGGGAAAGTTAATCACACGAGTTACCAGAGGACTGGCCCCCTTCTGTAGCCTTCGCTACATTTAGTAGACGTGTGGCCTAGGACTAATGAATCGGAGATAGGCGCCGCCTTATGTGCCAACATTGGCACGGATAAGACTTTAACTTTAACTTACACCCCAAATAATATTCTTATAAACGAAAGGTAACAGTTTTAGTAGTCCATCTGTCCATTCCACCAACAAGTTCAGAAAAATAGGATTCCAGACAAATTATATAATTGGAAAACTCATCAACAGACTAGAGTATGTGTTTATGGGTCTGCGGAAGAAGACTATCTATTATCCAAGACGTACACATCTTCAGTTGTTCTATTGTCTCCAAACATAGCATGTATAGAATTAGGGTACTCGCAGACGTTCAGCGCATACGGAACCTGAGTCCATGTTGGTAATCACCAATCCCTATCCACACATCACACATGCTTTTTTCTCACCATTTTAGAGAAATACAACCCTCACATAAACGTATCTAGTTTCCCGAAATCAACACACTAACAAGGCAGTTCTATTATGTTGGTGGTACACACACACACACACACACACACATGAACGCACATAATCAGTACAGAACAAAAATGGTTTTGATTTAATATCATTTTAATAACTATCTTTCAAATAATTACATAATTGCACATGCGGGGAAACTGTTCTATTATTTCATCAGTATTTCATTAATGTTAGCTACATGTATGGAGTGAAGCTGTACATAAGTCTAATATGTGGCCATGTTACAGTCAAACCTGTCTTAGTGGCCACCCCTGTATATAGCAGCCAACCTGCCTATAGTGGCTAACAAAATCAATCCTCTGAAGAGAAAACCAATGTTATGGAATCTGTCTGGCCACCAAAAGCAACCCCCCCTGCAGAGAAACCAATGTTATGGAACCTGTATATATATAGAGAGATCACCTGCCAACAGTGGCCACTTTGTGTGATTCCCATAGGTGGTCATTATACACAGGTTTGACTGTACTCAACTTTGTGTATAAAATGTTTCAATAATCTAATTGATAGAGAAGAGTAATAGAGGGGACACAAAATATTAAATTAAATTGAAGAAAATGTAACAAATATACACACTCAAAACAAACATAATGTAGAAAAAAAAAACAGTATACATGCAAACCAGAGTTACGGAACATAGGAAAATGTTCCTGAACATTCAGACCTTGTTCAAAATAGTCCGCAAAGGTCGAAGCGTTGCACATTATATGCACCCTAGAGGCTGCATACATTTGTTTCATTGATCCCACTGGTTGATGGTCAAGTCTGATAAAAAGTGGACCCGAGACCGACAAGAAGTGGACCTTTCTGAATTAGTATGTATGCACCCAACGCAGTCCCCTGGCTACGGGCCTGCATGTATACTGTTTTTGTTGGTGTTTTTTTAATTTACATTATACTGTACAAGTTTTGAATGTGTAGTTATTTTAGTTATTTTTTATATATATACAAATCAAAGAGAGACGAAAATTAAAAAGGTTTAACTTATCTGAGTAATACATATTTAAAAGTTACCATATTTGAGTCATATCTGGAGATGATATTTCAATTAAGTACATAATAATAAATTAACACTGATTGTTGTCCATACGTTCAAGAGGTCAAAATATACTAATACAATTTACTAGGAAAATACTGAGATCAAATAAAAGTGTTACTTACTGTGACAAAAAAAAACCTGAGGATAACTACTTGGTCAAAATATTTGTTGTCGCAAACTGAAGTTAGCAGTGTCAACAAGTTGGCATCTAATATCACAAACCATTGATCGCTTAAGCCTTAGCCCAATAATTAAACAGTGGCTTAGCTAGCACCTTAGCCAGCATGATTTTATGTAACAGTCAAACCGGTCTAAGCAGCCAACCTGTCTATAGTGGCCACCAAAAGTGCTCACCTGCATAGTACAATGATGTCACTGAACCTGTCTACAGTGGCCACTTGTCTAGATTTCCCTTGGGTGGTCACTATACACAGGTTTGACTGTACATGTATATGGGCTAGGATATGCTTCTGTACCACTGCCCTGGTACTGTTCTACATGAAATCCCTGGGGAAGACTTCACAAAGATTTTAAGTTTAAGATTAACTTTAAGTTAGACTTAAGTCTAAGTAAAATTGATAAACCAGTTGTTGAAACACAACATACAATCTGGTGCACGAGTTGATGGATTGATTGAAAAACACATGACTTAGAAAGAATCAGGAAATATAGGAACAGAAGCAAAATAAAGATGTCGAAACTGATGACAATGCATATTTTGTATACACTGCCTATCAAAAGAAACTAAACACAACTTTTGCACGAAACTGGCTCAAATCCTTTAGAACTGTTATAATGGAGAACATGGTGGCAAATTGTTCATAATCGTTATTCAAAAACATGGCAATAAAAAATTGGTTGCCTCAGTCTCCGAGGATGGACTAGCAGATCTTTACGTAACGAGACCATATAAAATATGTGTTTAATTTCTGCTGACGGACAGTGCACATATCAGTGGGCTTACAAAGCTTTGTTCTAATTCTGTACAAGAATGAAATACATATGATTTTTTTTCTTCTTCAAATTGAACAAAATGAAACATCTACTTTACACAAAATACTAAATATATATATTTTTTCTCTAAAAAAAGGAATGCTTAAAAAACAAAAAGGTAATATAGCCTACATGTATATAAGAAATCTACTGATAATTAAGACTTTTTTTCTTACAAAGACTATAAGAAGAGATACAATATAGATAAACAGACTAAAAAAGACACTATTACGTGGTGCAATAGTAAGCAGATAACAACCCTGGTGAAAAGGTAATAACAACCGTAGTGCATGTAAAACAGGAAGTGCATAGGGCGATATAAATCGAAATACAAACACGCATTTCATATTCATATATATAAAAGCATTAGACATGTAATACAGCATGTATCAAATATAATCTCTGCAATAAAATACCTAGCTGTCTCATGCATAAATGTAACACATGTTGTGACAGCAAATACAAAATAGCGTAACAAATGAACCCGTTGCTTACGGGAACCGGGTGGGCTATGTACAAAGTCAATAGGGATTTCAGAATCTCAGAGGAAAGGGGTAAACCTGTCTTAGTGGCAACCTGTCTATAAAGGCCACCAGAAAAGATTGCCTGCATAGGAATACTGTGTGAAGGAACTAGTATGTAGGTGGTCAATACACACAATATTGAATGTACTATGTAACGAACCTGACTAGAGAGGTCACCTGTCCACAGTGACCCCTTTTCTTGTTACCCTTGGGTGGGCATTATACATTATTTGTCACGGTATATTGAGTTAATATCCCTGTATCATTTTTAACCTTAAATGCGATTACATCTTCAATACACAACCGTTTCAAGTAAAACTGACTGTGACAGTACATGTATTTAAGTGATTGAAAATGAGCAAAGAAAAATAGGCTTCGCCGGGAATCGAACGCAAGACCTCCGGATTGCAAGACTGGTGCTCAACCATCGAGCTACAAAGACCTTTGAATGGGGGACGTTCCCATGTTTGAGTACATGTATTACACGGTAATGATGTTAGGTCTAGTTAACCTATATACATTTATATAAGTTTCAAATTTGGCACCATACAAACAGTTCTGAGTGAGCGCAAAACGCTGCTGATAAGCATGCATTCTACAGTATTTCAATCTGAATCACATTCACTGCATGCGCACAAGCTCATAATAAATTATGTAATGTTAAATATACGGGGCATATTTTCGTGGAATAATTTGCCCTCTAACTTGAGTAATATACAGCCATTAGAAGTTTTTAGGTAGGGCCTGAAGATATTTAGTTTAGATTAGCTTTTGATTATTTCTTTTAATGATTTATATCCATTTTTATCCCTCTGCACCTCACACTAGTGATTGACGGCGTACAATCAATGATATACTATTTCTATAATGTGCCCTAAGCATCTTGTAAAAGATGGAATTGGTGCATTACAAACCTCATAGGCTCATATATAATTAATATTATCTGTAGTACAATTCAAACAAACTAATTGGACTAAAAGAGCCATAAAGAGCTGTGATGCGTGCAGTGAAATACAGTGATCCATTAAATTCAGATTTGTTGCCCAAAAGTGATATTTGACACTTCAATCATATACCAATATCAACAAGGTACATGTATGTGAGGACTGCTAGAGTTCTAAGTTTTTGTGGATTTTGACAATGTTACTAGATCCCTTTAAAGTGATCCATAACTTTATAAGACTTTTCAAAAATGATATTTCACACTTCAATTGTATATCAATAACGATTCCTCTAAATCATGCGGTTCTACACAACGATCGGTATGACCCGTATTGATGTAGTTTGCTACAAAACTACCCAACATTTGTGTCCAAACTACAACTACACACTAGCTGGTGTCACACAGGGGCACATTATCTGGATAATTCGTATACGATTCATGTACATATTATCTAGATAATTGGCCCCCGTAGGACACCCGCTAATGACCCGATACGAAACATCTAACAAGTTCCTGTACGACATAACATTCAAAAAGTAAATCAATCCAGTTTAGTAGTCACTGGCGTACAAAAAACCGACTGTAGTACACTGAAATGTACTGTTAAAGAATACCCATTCTCTATATATTATACTGTTGATTTAAAATATACTCTCCAGTTGTATACACATGCACAATTTTCATGAAGATTAAACTTCTTGCTCTCTCACACACACATTACTAAAGCATTTGAATACACCTTTTGAACTTTTTTGCCAGTTAAATAAGTCGACTTTCTCCTGTACACAAGTCGTTACAAAAAATATGTTCTGTTTTTATGCAAGTAAATGCAGTCCTAACTCTTATGTTCATAACTAATTAAGATATATACATATATATTTTCAGTTATTTACTATATTATAAATCATACATACTTATATATATATTTCTTTCATAAAAGTCTTTCAGTTGTGATATGATGGCAAAATTGTCAGTAATAGAGTAACCCATTGAAGACGGCTTGATTTTGGTATAACATACACTCTCCATAGATGTTATCCCGAGTACTCTCTCGGGACCAGCCTCAAATGGGTTCAATAAACTGAAATAACTAGAAAACTACTTGTCAGGTTCATACACGAAGTAAAACAACACTACTGAGAAACAGAGTAGATACATATTAATCATAAAAAGAGTTCAATTTGCAATGCATTTCTAACATCAAGTATAAACAAATGTATCAATTATGATACAAAATCGACCCTGTGCAGGTATGAGCCAAGCAGTGGGAGGGGTCAAATTCTTTTGCATAAGCATCTACATTTCATATCATACTATATCACATAAATCACCATGCACACTACTGTTAATGGTTGAGAATCACATATTTACCATTCATATAAATATTGGCACCTTGTGGACGTTTGATTCATTTGTGCACCAAGCTTTTTCTGTTTTTTTAATTTTAAGAAAATAAGAAAAATTTGTACTAAAAATACAGTATACATATTCTTGGGTTTTATGTGTTCACCCTGTACACAAAACACCTTACTACCGTATTATATAAGCATGTCTAACCAGACACACCATACGCTTTATCAAGACTACCCCATGTAACAAGGCATGTCAGACATACCACTAGCCTTGTTGGCATGACAGGCAATTTCCTGATTCTTAACCATGTCAGAAAAGTTCAGGGAATTTGTTCAGGCAAGTACATCCATTTGTTGGCATGTCAGACAAGCTCATTACCTTGTTGGCATGTCAGACAAGCTCATAACCTTGTTGGCATGTCAGACAAGCACATGACCTTGTTGGCATGTCAGACAAGCACATGACCTAGTCGGCATGTCAGACAAGCACATGTCCTTGTTGGCAAGTCAGACAAGCTCATGACCTTGTTGGCATATCAGACAAGCTCATAACCTTGTTGGCATGTCAGACAAGCTAATAACCTTGTTGGCATGTCATACAAGCTCATAAGCTTGTTGGCATGTCAGACCAGCTCATGACCTTGTTGGCATGTCAGACAAGCTCATAACCATGTTAACATGTCAGACAAGCACATGTCCTTTGTTGGCAAGTCAGACAAGCTCATGACCTTGTTGGCATGTCAGACAAGCACATGTCCTTGTTGGCATGTCAGACAAGCACATGACCTTGTTGGCATGTCAGACAAGCACATGACCTTGTTGGCATGTCAGGCAAGCACATGTCCTTGTTGGCATGTCAGACAAGCTCATGACCTTGTTGGCATATCAGGCAAGCTCATGCCTAGGTGATGAGGGCATACAACATAACCACTGCATTTATTGTTTATAGTGCCAGATAGGGTAGCACTTACAGATGATGAGCAGCTTATAACTTAAAAGTAGACCTTGAGATGACAGGAAAACTTGTCTTTGTTGGCAGGTCAGACAAGTCTAGGACTGCTTCGGCGGCTCAGGTGTTTATTTTGCCCTGGACAGCCCTGCAGATGCGGAACTGCTCATGATTTTATGTCTATTGTTTTGGGAGATATCAGGAACCTTGTGTCCGTTGGGTTGTCAGGGAACCTTGTCCTTGTTGGCAGGTCAGGCAATTCTAGGACTGCTTCGGCAGCTCAGGGAAGGTGGTCATCTTGCCCTGGACAGCCCTGCAGATGGTGACCAGCTCTCCGCACATAGTCTCGTGCCTGAAGGCCACCCTGATGTCCGGGACGTTGGTGCGTGCGATGTCGTTCCCTGCCGGGCCTTCCTTGCGGTGGTTGGGTCCCAGCCAGTGGTCCTTGGTCTAAAAGAGAGTTTTGAAGAAAAGAAAGGATTCTAAGCAAATTAATGGATTGAACTACATAATTCAGGTATAAATAGCTTTGTGTGAGGCACAAGGGATGAATCAATTGAATTGACTGAACTTCATATTAAACAAGCATTAAATTCAATAATAATTTCAATATTAATTCCAATGCGCATAAAAGGACGAGTCATATATAGAGAATTTGAGGAATCCAAAATATGTACCATCTCCTTAATATATACTTAAACTTAATTTCACTTAGACCATGCAATGTTATAAGGGCATAATACACATTATATGTATATAACATAGGTTCTTGTCCCAGGTAACAATGATAATGCAAAATACATTCCAATAGACATGGCTCGAAATTAGCACTGGGCCTGCTGGCCAAGGGCCACTTAAATGAGCTCTGGGCCAAAACATTTTGTTCATGCCAAATTTTACTTGCCTGACTGGGCAACCAACAAATTACAAAATTGAGAATGTTTGTCTTTGTTCCGATGTTACTTGCCCGATTGAAAATGTTTTAATTTCTATAACTGCAAAAGAAATCCAATCAAAATAAAGATATACTTGGATATTACAAGTAATCACTTAGCAATCTATCAAGAAATATCCATAAATTTGCATAAAAAGGACAAATGGCATATTACTATATCAAAAGTGTGAAAGAGTGAAATTGATGCATGCATACCTCTGTCTCGAAGCCACTCATGACGACACTGTTGCGGGCGAGCTCACACATGTCACAGGGGGTGAGCTTCCACACCTGAGCAGCAATGCTGTACTCTTCCATCAGGGGTTCCTGCACATAGAGTAATATAATGTTGATATGGTATTAAATCACTGTACACTGTTGCGAGCGAGCTCACACATGTCACAGGGGGTGAGCTTCCACACCTGAGCAGCAATGCTGTACTCCTCCATCAGGGGTTCCTGTATACAGAGTAAAAGTATGTTGATGGGGTATTGACTCATTAAACAAAGTAATATTTAAAAAAACAGTTAAGTAGAAAGTGATTCTAGCAGTTTTTCTAGGTCAGTTTTTGGAGACTTAATTACATGCCCACAGCTTTGCTATCATAACTTTTTAATGAGCCGTGAAAATAATATACAGAGAGGAAGAATAGAGTCTAATTACTATGTCAGGCAACTTTCAGCTTAATCTGATGATTCTTTCATTCTTGTTGCTAAGGATCCTTCATGCACCCTTTCACTGGTGCAGTGAAAAGATAACTCACACCTCACGCATGAATGACCCTAATCTTTAAGCCCCCTTTTCTTTGTATTTGTGTAAAGAGACTTCCTTGCTCCTGTTTATTAATTGACTTAATTGAATGGGTTAGGATTATCTAATTCTAACAAGTTATATACCATTTGAAAGATTAGATTCTAGTCTTTCAAGCCATCTCAAAGAGTCCAAACTCATATCTGCCAACTTTTTGTGGGTTTGGGGCTGGGCTGTCGCACATAATAGTGGAGTCTTATATTGCGCATATGTTTGTCACAATGTGACTCTCCTGGTGCTATTATAACATGTTCCCCAGGTACAGTTCAAACCCACACAATGATATTGAATACTTTCTCAACTCCCCGGGGAGCATACTAGCCATATGCAACCAATGGCACGAAGGCTAATTAACATCCAACCATGGTACCCATTTAAACTCCTGGACAAAGCAGATTAAATGCCTGCCCAAACGCTGGGGCATTGATCGATTTTGAACTTGGGTTCTTGATTGAAAGTCAAATGCCTTAACAAAAAAGTTAAGTCTTTCCAGTGCAAATTTTGGCACATAAGGCGGCGCCTATCTCTGATTCATTGGACCTAGGCCACACGTCTACTAAATGGAGTGAAAGCTACAGAAGGGGGCCAGTACTCTGGTAACTCATGTGATTAACTTTCCCTTCTATAAAATGCTGAGAAGGCTAGAAGGCAGAAGGTACTATTTTTAAAGTCTTTGGTATGACTGGTCTGGGTTCAAACCCGGGACCTCCCGTGCATGAGGCGGTCACTCTAACCGTTAAGCCACCATGCTTGGTAGTTAAACGCCTACCCGATCAATTATTACATCAAATGCTCATTATCTTTCTGACAGTTGAGTGAGTTGTGTTTAACCTTTGTGAAGTGGAACTGCAGGGGGTCATCGGTTGAGAGTGACACGCAGAGACCTCTGGCATGGAACTCGGGCAGCGGGTTGCGATGGTAGTTGAGAAACAGTGAGTTGTTGCTGAGGGGCGACATAGCGATGTAGATCTGACTCAGATAGTAGAGGTACTGCAGCACTGGCGACTGGAACAAACAAACAAACAACAAACGTTAGTAGTTATTACTTGGTTAATGACTCTTGTACGTTGAGTGTTGCGATGGTAGTTGAGAAACAGTGAGTTGTTGCTGAGGGGAGACAGTGATGGAGATCTGACTCTTCACGACTGGTTGCAGCTCTTGATCGCAACATTCAGCCAATCATACAACAGTATTCTCAATAATTGGCCCGATGCTCGCATCCAGCTAGTCTGCGGGCCTTGTATTTTATGGTTGCTTTTATGGCTGCCACAGCAGCCAGTTGCTTGTGCCATTCAGACGTGAGGCCTGGTCAAAGGCTAGGCTGGCTGGCCGGGCTAAAATTCTACCTTGATGCAAAAATATGTCTTACCTTCCGGAGGAGGAGTCCGTGAGAGATGTTCTCAGCGAGTAGGAAGGCTGTCACCAGGTGATGCACTGGACCTGCCTCTCCACAGTGAGGACGCAGCACAAACGTGTTCATTCCACGCTCCCTGGGATAGAGAGAGAGAGAAGAGAAACAATAAGTAACATGGTGTGAACAGATGTTCTCAGCTTCCTGAGAAGGAGTCCCTGAGAGATGTTCTCAGCCAGCAAGAAGGCTGTCACAAGGTGATGCACCGGACCTGCCTCTCCACAGTGGGGACGCAGCACAAACGTGTTCATACCGCGCTCCCTAGGATACAGAGAGAGAAGAGAAACGATAAGTAACACACATGTTAACAGATGTTCTCAGCCAGCAAGAAGGCCGTCACTAGGTGATGCACCGGACCTGCTTCTCCACAGTGAGGACGCAGCACAAACGTGTTCATTCCACGCTCCCTGGGATAGAGAGAGGGAAGAGAAAGAGTGAAGAGAAACAATAAGTAACACAGTGTGAACAGATGTTCTCAGCCAGTAGAAAGGTGATGTACAGGGCCTGCTTCTCCACAGTGGGGACGCAGCACAAACGTGTTCATACCACTCTCCCTAGGATAGAGAGAGAAGAGAAACGATAAGTAACACGGTGTGAACAGACAATCAGAATCAGTATAATGCCTTTAACAAAGTGATGAAGCACAAACATGTTCATGTCACGCTTCCTAGGACACAGACAAAGAAACAATAAGTAACTCACGTGTGAACCGTTTTTTCCAAAAATGTTGAGTACCACGATGTTGGAGTAGGATTAGTACAGGGGAGCAAGGGGAGGGTTAGCGTTAGGGGGGTAGCATACATTCTGAAGTTATTGGGGACCACAATGTTAGTAGAGATAGTACTGGTAGTAGCTGTAGGGCAGGTTGTGGCCTGCTTTTTAGTAGAGGTCGAACTTGTACTAGATTTGGGAAGGTGGGAGAGGGGTAGGTGGGGGAGGGGTATAGTTATGGATTGGGGTATTGTTAAGGATAGGGGGTAAGCATACCTTCTGAAGTTGTTGAGGACCACGATGTTGGAGTAGAGATAGTACTGGTAGTAGCTGTAGGGCAGGTTGTGCTTGCTGTACCAGTTCTTGGGCAGGGTTATAGTGTTAAAGTAAAGATGGAACTTGTACTATATTTAGGGAGGAGGAAGAGGGGTGAAGTGGGGTTAATGTAAGGGGGGTAACATTACCTTCTGACGTTGTTGAGGACCACGATGTTGGAGTAGAGATAGTACTGGAACTAGCTGTAGGGCAGGTTGTGTTAGCTTTTTGTGTTGTTAGGCAAGGTTATAGTGTTAAAGTAGAGATGGAACTTACACTAAATTGAGGGAGAGGGGGGGAGGGAGAGGGGGGGAGGGAGAGGGGGGAGGGAGAGGGGTAGGTAGAGGGGGTATTGTTAGGGTTTAGGGTTAACAAACCTTCTGAAGTTGTTGAGGACCACCATGTTGGAGTAGAGATAGTACTGGTAGTAGCTGTAGGGCGGGTTGTGCTTGCTGTCCCAGTTCTGAGGCTCTGGGCTCTCCGAGGTGAACACAATGTCCTCTGGCTTCGACTCATCATCCACACTGTCGAATCCGGTCACCTGGGCCAATCAAGAAACGGAACATTATTATCAAATTCTTAGAAACTTTTCTGATGATCGTTCCACTCTTCATAATTCTTATCTTTTCTCTTCTTGTTTTTACTAACTTACATTGTACTTATTATTGTAATGATTTATGTTAATTTGTACAGTATATTGTATTTACATGTTTTTATGAAAGTGGAGAATAAAATTCAATTCATATAAATTTAATCAATTCAATCCAACATTTACATTTAGAGATGTATACCATGTTGAATTCAGTTTAATTACATGACCCGGTTTGTCATGAGAGGTTTGTCATGAGAGGTTTGTCATGAGAGGTTTGTCATGAGAGGTTTGTCATGAGAGGTTTGTCATGAGAGGTTTGTCATGAGAGGTTTGTCATGAGAGGTTTGTCATGAGAGGTTTGTCATGAGAGGTTTGTCATGAGAGGTTTGTCATGAGAGGTTTGTCATGAGAGGTTTGTCATGAGAGGTTTGTCATGAGAGGTTTGTCATGAGAGGTTTGTCATGAGAGGTTTGGATGTGAGCTTGTAAATGAACTGTGGTCACGAGGCACCAAGCAAAGTAAACTTTCTACTCGCAAGGGTACAAAATCGACCATTAAGTCAAACCCACGCATTAACATTTTGACATAACTAGCAAGATAAATTGTTGGTCTTTATAATGCAAAAAAAAAAAACCAAGTTGAAATATTAATCCAGTGCAAAGCTATTTACGATTTTGTACAAAAACTTTGTATGGTTTTAATAGTGCTTGTCATATTTGAAGCGTCAATATCTCAGTTTCAACGTAACACATTATGAAATATAAAAAATTATCATAACTCTGCCAAATATTATCCAAATTAATTGAAATAGGTATTCAATTGAAACTTTCAAATGGTATATAGATCTCAAATTTGATTTTTGCCGGCAAGTGGTGGTGATGTAGCCGGTCACATTTACTTACGTATTCCAGGAACTTGTGCAGGTCTGGGTGAGAGCTGGGGTCACGGGTCACCTCGAACAGAGGCATGAAGATGTTGGCCAGGATGTCTCCAAAGTTGGACACCAGTTTGTTGGACTTGTACACATCACTGGGAGGGAGAAAACAAAACAAAACAAAATATATAACAAATTTATCAGGATCAAATGAGAAAAACTTGTCTTTGTGCTTCTCTTACAGCTGTGAAAAAGACACGAATGAAAGATGTAGAATTGAGAATTCAAACAATGGTATTGGGCTTTAAAGATAATAAATGATGGGATTCACACAGGGCCTGGAAAACCTGGGAAGTCATGGAATTTGACTTGGTGGCGGTGGAGGTGGCGGCGACGGCGGTAACAATTCAAACTATAATTACAAGTTACAATACATGTTTTTAAAAAGCAAAACCCTTCCCTTATCAACTACTACTACTACTACCACCAACCACCACCACCACCGCCACCGCCGTCGCCGCCACCTCCACCGCCACCAAGTCAAATTCCATGACTTCCCAGGTTTTCCAGGCCCTGTGTGAATCCCATCATTTATTATCTTTAAAGCCCAATACCAGTTTTGGGAAAGTAGCCGAAAACATCTATATTGGCCAAACTAATTGATCAATATTGTTGAATAAGTATTAAAAAAGGGCTTGTGTGGTATAATCCGAACCCTCGCATCGTTAAATACAGAAATATCAAAAGAAATCCAATGGCCGCCCGTGAAATTTATAAATCCACTTACTAGAGACGGGGGATCTGGATAAGCCATCTGATGTTGTCGGAGTAGACGTGGTGCTTGACGCCCCACCGGGCAAGGTTATCCCACTCCTTCCTGTTCCTGCCGTAGATGGACAGACGGTACTCTGCATTCTGGTACTTGGACTCTTCCAAGTCCATACCAACCTCCTAAAACACAATGCAGGATATAATCAAAGATATATATTTACAGAGAATCATTGTATTCATTCCCCCTTCCCTAACATAGTTAGAACAATAAATCTTCTTAGCTAGGTTATCACATTTCCTGTTCCTGCCGTAGATGGACAGACGATACTCAGCATTCTGGTACTTGGACTCTTTGACCTAAATATGTTTTGTATATTTTTAAAGATTTAATCAATAATTTGTCTTCATGCTGCTAAGTGAATTATATTATTGACTGGTTGTGACAGTGCTTTCAACAGCTTTTCACCACTAATCGTCTCTCCCCCAATGCCAGTTTAACTGAAGAAGCACCCAAGACAGGTTGTGAAACTGTTCCACATCAAAATTTCAAGTCCAGTTGAATAGATTTAATTTTGTTTCTACGAAATCTTCCTGGATGAATAAAAACCTACATCATCATATAATCTATCCTTTAGCATAAAAAAAAATGACATTGCAAGCTACCTTGATGAGATATGCAAAGTACTCTCCTTCGATGTGGTTGTCAGTCTTGATGAAGATCATTGTACCCTACTGTACATGTCCCACATATATATATTTGTGTGGGCTTTTTGTGTACAGACTTCCATTAAAAAAAAAGACATTTACCTTAGCATTTTCCCAACAAAATGACATTTATCTTTAAGAAGTGAACAATACCTTGATGAGATGTGCAAAGTACTCTCCTTCGATGTGGTTGTCAGTCTTGATGAAGATCTCTCTGAGCTTGCTCTCCCCGATGGGGTTGTATTTGGAGTTGAACTTGTCGAAGCGATGGAACGTATTACGGTCCTGAAGATCAATAACGATGATAATTATAGATTAGTAACGGGCGCCTAATGCCCGGCGCAGACAGTGCCGACTCAACCCGATCCGTCTGGTTTTCAGCCTGATTAACTCAGTATGTGCTGCCTTAGGACTCCGGTTTTTCCAGTCAAGTGCCAGTCGGAGGTCATTCAAGGCCGATTCAACATGTTGGATCGGCTCCGACTGAGCAAAACTGACTATAGCCCGACTGAAAACCAGTCGGATCGGGTCGAGTCGGCTCTGTCTGCGCCGGGCTTTACACGATTGATAGTTATAAAATGTAAATGCAAATATAAATAATGTATTCATTGCCATGTGTAGCATGATAACATTCGTGTTTATGCATTTTAATAAAAGCATCACTAAAATATATTTTTAGCTGAATTGCTATTCCTTAAGTACAGTTTTAGAATACCGATTTGACTAAAATAGTTTAGTGCGTATATACAATAAATGTTTAGCTTAAAATCATTTTCAGAATACACCCCCAGGATAAGCAATCAACTTAGGGATATGTGCGAGGGATCACCAAAGTGATATAGAGAAACCCCTATTTTCCTTGCTCTGTTTCATTTACATCAAATACTTCTGGTTAGTTTCTCTATGTTTGAAGAAAAAACAAACATTTCTTGATAGCTTACCGCATGCACGTCCAAGACGTCCACATTCATGTCGTACGCATTCAGGTTCATACTGTCGAACACCTGGCGAGAACAAAACAGAACATAATTATATTCAATTCAACTAAATTACATGGTTATAACTTATTTCAAAGAAAAATCAGATACAAAATTACAATGTAACAGGTAGGGTTAGGGTTATATAATATTAAATTTATGCCAAATGTATGTGTGTTAAAGGGACAGTCCCTCTTTTACAAAACGTCTGAACAGTTTCCAGTTGACGGATGGGGATGAATGAAACACACAAAAAAAAAATCAGATCGAACAGCCCTATAATTTGGATTCTATGAATGAAAAACGAATGCGTCCCTCCATCAGACTATATATCGGTCAATAAAAGAGTTTAACTGATTTAACATAATATTACAACTATATTGTACTTATTCTTGTAAAGGTATTGTGAAGCCGACATTTGTAAAGCTATGTCACAGAAAAAAATCTCAAAAATGAAGAATATGTAATTACATGTAGTCAGTTTAAGCGAGGTTTGGTTATTTCGCCTAGTGTGCGGTCATGCTATTCTTATGTGTGTGCGGGTCACGTAGCTAGCGCCGGTCACGTAGGGGTCACGCATAGCGTTGTGGTACTTCGTGGAATCCTTGTACGAACTTCCTCACTGGGTGAATATACGTATAATGCACAATTGTTTGTTGGACGACGGTTTATTAGTTTTAGGTCTATAACTCCACGAAAAAGAGATTTCAAGCCCTAATTTTTTCAGGCATGCTATTAAATGACATTTTCTTTCATATAAGACAATAACCTCGCAACTTTTGAAATTTGGCTTGCAAAAGAGGGAATGTCCCTTTAAGGGATTATCCTAGCCCCCTTCTGTTGCAAGTCGGAAAATGCGCCAATCTGATTGGCTCAAATGCACAAATTTTCTGACTTGTGATCAATCGCAACTCTTTATGAAACACCCCCAATATGTCCACGGTAAATGAATGTCATAAAAGTGAAAATGCGTCATATTTGCTAACTCATTGCACTAACTTTGTACACAGTTGAAAGTCTCTCAGGGAGACCTGAAAATCCAAACACTTCAATTGCAGATATCTTTACAACTTCAGAGAAATTTTGGGAAAATCAAAAACCTGTTCCATGCTTCTATTGGTGATACGGAAGACAATGAGGTATGTGATCAAAAGGTTAAATTTAGCACAGTGCTAAAACGTGTCGTTTCGCGTCATTTTACGTCAAAAGTAGGTTAAATTTAACCCACTGTTTTATGGAAAGCCGGGTAGTTACTGCTTTGCCACCATAGTTTCCGTTGGCACTTATCTTATTTTTTCTTCATTCAATTAGCGTTTTCTACACTCGATTTTGACAGCGGAAGTTTGGAGGTTTCCCCGCAAGATGAGTCCATCGTTATTTATATGAAAAGTCAAATAAATCTGGCAAAATCAATGATTATTGTCAAGTTTCTACACACTTTTTTCATACTTTCTTCCTGCCAGTTTAGCGTAAAAATAAGCATCAGGCGCAATGGTCTATTTATAGGTTTTGTGTTGCGTTTATGAAGGATGAGTGCGCATATCTAGTACAAGCGCGCATTTAGAAAAATAAGTGCGCATTGTTTGCAGTGTGGCGCTCCATACAAATTTAACCCAGGCTAAATTTAACCTTTTGATGAGAATTCCACCCTAAGGTTCTAAGTAAGTTGTGTGGATTCTGGCAATGTTACTAGATCCCTTTAAAGTTATCCATTAACTTTATATTTTTCCCCCCCAAAGTAATCAATTTTTTACATAAGATTCTTGAGAATGATATGTGAGGTTTTCATAGAAAAAACAAATGTTTACCTAGTGAAAACAGAGAAAATCGATGTCTGATTTTATCCCGAATGTTTGTGTAAAGTATCCAAAGTATAGTATTCGGTTACTATGGACGATGGAGTATCCAAATTCGGAAACTCTTGACTACGGTCGAAAGCATCTTCAAAATCTCCATAAATAGGGAGACATTTGAAAAATCAAAACCCATTTTATTCTTCTGTTACCATAAGCCAAACAACAAGGTGCAAGAGAAGTGTGAAAGCTCCAAGCGATTTTGGTTGAATTTTTACAAATAATCTTTACAATGAATTTGATAAAGTTATACACTTTAATTACCTCTTTGAGCGTCATGACTCGTCCGAGCTTCTTGTCGAAGTAGACCTCCCTGGAGGAATCCATCTTGATCTTCTTCTTGATGAAGCGCAGCAGATGCTTCTGGTTCATGCAGGAGGCTGCGTGCACGTGAGTGTCCACCTACATGTACAGATACACAATTACGGGCTAAAATTCGGAAACTATGTTTTCTTACGGTGTTTGTTATTAATGTTTTGTCTGACTACACAATTACAGATACGTCCCGAAGGTCAAGTGGGGTCACAACGCTGACGAAGGCTGTAGATGACAGCCGAAAAATGTTGGAGGTACATATTTGTATTGTGATCAAAAGTTTAAAATGCTAATTCTTAAATATACTATTTTTTTTGGGTAAAATGAAAGTGCAAAAATCCAACACTCTTCAATACTACATTGGTTGTCTTGCATAGTTATCAAATTCATGTAAGACCACAATGTAATCCTCTTCAACAGATTAAGCATACATTTTTTTGAGAAATATATCCTTACATACATGTATTATGTGAATATAATTAATATCTATTTATATCTGCGATCTCTGGGACACATGGCGTCGCAAAGAGGCGCTTGGCTACTAGTTCATTGATACCTTTCTGATGTGGTAGAAGTCTCTATGCGAGCTTTATTTATGCGGTAATACGCTCATTGAAAGACTCAAGAGTGCAAGCTATTACTGTATACAGGATCCTATGCGCACATGCACAGCGTCGCGTATAGGCGTTTGGCCACTAGTTACTTGATACCTTTCTGTTGTTGTAGAAGTCTCCATGTGAGCTTTATTTATGCGGTAATATGCTCATTGAAAGACTCAGAGCGCAAGCGATGATGATGCAATACGCGCATGCACGGCGTCGTGGAGTGGCGCTTGGCCACTAGTTACTATACCTTTCTGATGTTGTAGAAGTCTCTGTGTGGAACGCTCTTCTGAGCGGCTAGTTCCTTCATCTCATTGAGCAGGTTGTGCAGGTGGAACTTGGATGACAGGTAGGACAGGCGCCGGTACGAGAAGGACTTGCTGCAGAGGAAAATAAAACAACAACATTAATAATGATGATGATGATGATGATGATGATATTAATAATAATAATAAAACACTCTTCTGAGCAGCTAGTTCCTTCATCTCATTGAGCAAGTTGTGCAGGTGGAACTTGGATGACAGGTAGGACAGGCGCCGGTAAGAGCAGGACTTACTGCAGAAGGAAACAAAGAGAATATCATAATAATAATAATAATAATAATAATAATAATAGGTTGATTTACATGCATCCTAGCATTTTAAACTTTTGATCACAATACAAATATTTACCTCCGAAAATTGTTCGCTGTCATGAACAGCCTTCGTCAGCATTGTGACTAAACTTGACCTTCGTGACTTAACGATGGATCATCGGGTCGTAGACATTCGGTAGCTTGTATCACCCCCCCCCCCCCCCCTCCCCCTCCCCCCTCCACGTTTATAATTTTAAATAAAAATTCTAAATCTTATGAAATACCAATACAGATAAACTTTCACACTAACATAATATACATGACTTATATCGGTCCGTTGGCGATGAGCGCCAGGAATACGCTGCTGTCCATGAGGAAGGTCGCTCTGTCCGGGTAGGCCAGCTCTATGGGCTCATTCAATTCTTTCTTCTCTTCATTCTCAAAGACACGCACCACTCCATCGATCATCTTCAACTCGCTATATAAATCGCCACTTTTATTATTATTATTATTATAGATATACATGACTTACATAGGTCCGTTGGCAATGAGCGCTAGGAGTACGTTGCTGTCCATAAGGAAGGTTGCTCTGTCCGGGTAAGCCAGCTCTATGGGCTCATTCAATTCTTTCTTCTCTTCATTCTCAAAGACACGCACCACTCCATCGATCATCTTCAACTCGCTATATAAATCGCCACTTTTATTATTATTATTATTGATATACATGACTTACATAGGTCCGTTGGCGATGAGCGCTAGGAGTACGTTGCTGTCCATAAGGAAGGTTGCTCTGTCCGGGTAGGCCAGCTCTATGGGCTCATTCAATTCTTTCTTCTCCTCGTTTTCAAAGACGCGCACCACTCCATCGATCATCTTCAACTCGCAGGTGATGGCATCTGGCAGCTCGATCTCAAATGGGTCGGACTTAGACGGGGCGTTGATTGGATGATCTGAGGAGGCAAACAAAGAAAGCTCTCTTTTAGGGTTTATGCAGGGCTAGACACTAGCACTTGCCCTACCTATTGCCCGGGGTAAGTAAAAATTAATATCGGGCAAGTGAAATTTCACGAATGGCCTAATTTGGTTGCCCGATCAGGCAACTAAATTATTGGTCAACTATGAGAGAAAAATGTAATTCCTTAGGTTTAAAAGTACATGTAAGCAGGCAAGTAAACTTTCTGTTCGGGCAAGTCAAATTTGAAAAGTTATGATTTTACTTGCCCGATCAGGCCAGTAAGGAAAAAAGTTAGTGTGGAGCCTTGGTTTATGAGCCAATTTCTTCTTGGTCTCAAACAAACAGAATGCTCCATCCACCATCTTTACTTGAAATTTAATCTTTATTTCATTCATCATAAAAATCATATAAAATACAAAACAAAAAATTACAATTTACATAGGAACCAGGGTTGGCCGGGAGATACCGGAGGCGGAAATTCCCGCCGGGAAATACTGCCCGGGAAATAAGATGTCCGTACAGTAAATATGAGCAAACCGGGGAATATGATGTAATGACCAATATTTATTTTTCCTTTAATTGTGTTTACTTACTTCTTTTGTCTTATTTTGTACTTTTTTGTGTACATTGTGTTTATGAATATCCTGCAGCAGGCTGTTGGTCTAATGTCTAATGTCAGAACCCAGTTTGTCAATAGTCTTAAAGTCTAATAATTAAGTTTGTCTGACACTAATAGACACATTTTGGAGTTATTATCCAGTTAGTCTTTGAATCTTTTTGTTTTCCAATGAGGGTGAGCCATTTGTAGACTAAAAGGCAATAGACACAAATTTTATAAGCTGAACTAATGGTTAGACGGGCTGACAATTAGACAAAATGATACAGTCTATATGAATCATACTGTCATAGATGATTTTGATACTTGGACCATATGAATATATACTAAGATGGTACTGTAAACATTACTGTAATATTTGCGGTGCATTAATTTTTGTGCATTTTGCACTAGATTTGGCGAGCGCGAATTATAAAACCCGCGAAAATATATGTGTGATTTTCAATGGGTATTCCAAGTGTGTGAAGAATGAATATGGATCATACGGTGCCTCGTGCATGGGTGTGTACGTGTACATAATGTGTGGTGGGCGAGTGTATAAAGTCTGGTTTTGAGCGCATGCAGTACCAATCCACATCTATCGCGCATGATGTACCATCGTAGCACGCAATATAGTTTTGAAAGATTCAATTTCCTTCCATGTAAAATAGGTTTGTGAACTATGTTTATGTTCCTCTTGGAAAGGAAAAATAAATGAACACTTGCTCAGTGGAATTTAAAGGGTACCACCACCCAAAAATAATATTCTTATTAAAGAAAGGTAACATCCTTAGTATTCCATACCATCAACAAGTTCACAAAAATATGTTTCCAGAAAGAAAAAAAATAATTGGAAACGCATCACCATTCTAAAGCATGCGTTCATGCGGTCTGAATTACGCAGACTATGTGTGCGGTGAATTGCAATGTATGCAGAGCGAACGAATCGCCCAGGAATCTATTGTTTACAAACGTGCGCGTGAATAGCATTGGCGCACTCGCAAATGGTTGGCCCATATGGAACCAGGAAATAGCAGTGGTTCCGTAAGTGGTGGAAATTAATTGCTTTGTTTATGAATTACAGAACCCTTTGCAAAATGTTGGGTATCTATTTGATATCACAAAACGGTACCAAAACATATAATAATGTGTTGTCCTTTGCCCGGTGGTCCCCTTTAAGAACCCGCGAATGTCTTTTTGTGCTGCCCAGCGCGGAATATGAATCGTGCGAATATACTATATTTCCCATATTTCCCGCTAAAAAGGCGGGAATTCCCAGTATTTCCCACTCCGTCCTGGAAATAAGGCAATTTCCCGGGAAACATGCCAACCCTGATTGGAACTGAATTACAAAACATTTAGAACACAACAACATAATTTATGAGAATGTGGAGGCAGCTAGGAAAGCCATTGGCTTTACTGATACTGCCACTGATGAAAATATAAAGAATATACTTAAAATACAAAAAAAAAAAAAATATGATACATAAAAAACACGACTGAATACAAAATTCCAGATTCAAAATTAAATTATACTGTTCAAGTAAATTCAATTTTAATCTCCTTTAAAAAGAATAAATTGATAGACTAGATTTAATTTCAAGAGGTAAATTATTCCAAAGGCTCATTAAAATATACACATTTTAAAGCTACATTTAATCTACTTTGAGGTAAATGACAACTAGAAGAGCTTTGAGTATTGTGACTATTTCAGCATTAAGACAAAAAATTACTTGAAAGACTCACTTATGGGAAAAAATTATTAAAACATAAATACCTAAATATTGCTAAATTGTATTTACAAACATCTAAAACATTGATCAATTTTAACTCCAAAAATAAAGGGTTAGTATGAACAAAATAATAAGCTTGTCAAATTATTATAATGGCTCTTTTTTTTGTAAAAATCAAAGTCATAATCAAAATATACTCAGGCAAATTTTTAAAGGGATAGTACAGTTCTGGTCAAACTGAATTTTAGTAACTTAACTTTTATTACATCATTAAAGGGGAATGAAACGCTGGAATTTTCGCTAACTGTTACTGATAAGTGCATAATTCCTGTCACTTCTAGACCTATATCTCCTCATGGGTATCACTAATAATGGAAATAAGTTGCAATTAATCATAAGTCAGATGACGTGTTCTAGATGCAGAAATATGATTGGTTTAAACGCGTAAATTTTCTGACTTACGATCAATCGTAACTTACAATCGATTGTGTCTCTTTCTGCAAAGGAACCTTGAAGTGATGGGAATTATGCAGTAAGCAAAAATTCCAGCGTTTCATTCCCTTTTAAAAACTAATACTTTATAACTCGACCATGCTCGATTGGTAGAAAAACATAAACGGCCAAGTTAGAGGGCTGTTTTCATTAAAAAAGCAGCCGTTAACACAAGAGGGCACCCTCTAAACACCTGAAAGTTTGAACAATTTCTTATCAAAAATTGTGAATGTGATGTTTGGTTAACCCGTTCCCTTCGAGATTCTGAAATCCCCATAGACTTTGTACATAGCCCACCCGGTTCCCGTAGTCAATGGGTTAAGATAATGGCCACTTTTGTACATTTTTGAAAATGTGTCGGCATTTAAAATATTTTCTTAAATTATCGATTAAATGTAGGGGCCCAACATTTATTCCAATGAGACATATTTATGGATATCTCAGCTGTTTCTGAACCGATTTTTATCAAACAAAGTTTATTTTGTCTTTAAAATCATGTTCTCCTTCATAACCTCACACAAATTGTTTCTTGAAGTGCCCTCTAAACCAAAACTGTACTATCCCTTTAGGTTTATTTAAAATACAAGTACCTTTCGAAATTTTTTTGCAGACGACATCAATGTGTTCCTTCCAAGCCATTTTTCTATCTAATAAAAACATTAAAGATGTACAACGATCAATACAATCAAAATAATTATTAATCAAAAAACGACAATTGTATCATAATCGATTAACTTGTCAGTAAAAATTACATGTGCCTTAATATCATCTCCCGTCCGTCTGTGGTTTTGACCAGAGCATACACACGACCAAGATGCCTTCACGTTTGCTTTTTTCGATGTTTGAAGAAGAAAGTGAGCATTTTTCGTCGACAACGACGATGCCAGAGCCTTTCAACTTCCTTCGGTGCTTTATCATCTGGAACTTCGGTTTGTATGATGTGAATTTTACAATAATTGGCAGAGGAGCGGCGTTGCTAGCACGGGCTGCATTGGCGCAGGATCCTTCCAGGGACCTCTCTGCAGCATTACCCAGTCTGTGCAGGCAGGCGATGCGGCCGATCGATGTCTCTGGGGCTGATGGTAATGCCGATACGATGTCGTCCGTATTCTCGTCAGGCGTCGTCTTCACTCCCATGATGTGGATATTTTTGCGACGTGAATACTCTCTAGATGATCAAGCTGGCTAGTGAGGTTTTTCACCTCTGTCGAGTTTGCAGAGACCGACTTTAATATCAAGATCACCAAGTCTTTGCAATTTCCTGTCGATGGCCACTTCCAGATCGTAAAGACGCGACAGCTTTTGATCTAGGATTTCATGCATATTGTTCCTCAGCTTCTGGATGTCATCTCTGATTTCAACTTGCTCGCGTTTCATAGCCTCAGGTAACAGCCTCTTGCACAATCAAATCGAGACGAGCAAGATAGCCAGGGCTTTGAACTTTCGTGTTCAGTGAAGCAGAAGAAGGCAGGGTGCGTGGTTCAGCGGAATGAGAACGGTCCCTCGATCGGAGGGCGGGCTTCTTTGACATGACGAATAGCGTTATGTAATAAAACAAACAAGTCGGTTCTTTTCAAACCGGACGGTTCCAGCACAGCAAAGTATAACGAGACAACTCAAAATATATCAAGTGGGACTACAGTGCCAGTGTTTACATATATACTAAATGAAGGCGAAGTCTCTCGATATTAATGGCAAAGTGTTACTCGAAATGCATTCCGGTGGGTTGAGGGCCTATAAGCGAACAGCTTCATCATAATCATAGTCCTCATAATAGTCCCCATGCAAAACCTTGAAACAGACCTAATTATCATTAGACAGGTTCGCTGAAATGATCACTGTCGAGTTCGCTTGACTCGCCATTGACATGTGCAAAAACTGGCAAATGGTTAATAAAATGTGTATTACTGTGATCTGATATGTCCACTGAGTGATGTGTGAATATTCCATGGAAAATGAATGTCATATGACTGATTAATGAGCGGAAATGCAAAGTGACATTTGCTAACTAATTGCACTGACTTTGTATACAGTTATCCACTAGATAATAATAAATTTGAACACTTCAATCATACATATTTTTTTACCGGAAAAGAAATTTGGAAAACCAAAAGCTGTTCTATACTTATATTGGTAATACAAATACAATGAGGTATGTGAGAACTACTAGAGTTCCAAGTAGGTTTTAAAGATTTGTCCAATATTACTAGATCCCTTTAAATAAAAAAATCATATAAGTTGTTTGACAGCATTTGTTGATTTCAAATAAGGTATCACTAAATACATTCATGAACATACCGCAATGGCAGATGAGCCCAGCCACCTACATGCAAGCATTCAAAGCCAAGAGGCTATGAGGGATCCATATAATTATGGCAAAATCATTACCTTTCCGCTCGAAAGATGTGGTGTGGCAAGATTGGTAGAGCGCATGCCTTCCAATTGTGAGGTCCGGAGTTCGAACCCAGCGTATGCCCATCGCTTTTTTCTTTCAGCAAGATAATTTATCCACATTTGCTGCTCTCGACCCAGGTGTATAAATGGGAACCCGTAAGGATTGAACGTAGTTCCATAGCATTGTGTGCACCTTCCAGTTTGCCTGGCTGGAGTGCTCCCCAGGGAGTGGAAAACATGCACTTTGTGTGCTGGATTGATTGCAGTATGCATCCGATGATCAGGGTGTAAAGCATGATGCGTGCTAGGGGGAAGTTGGGGTTAGGTGGTAAGGTTGGGGTTAGGTGGTAAGGTGACCGAGTTCCCCTGCCACTGTGTTAGTTTACAAGTAAAATAAAGCATGTGCACTATGCATTCTTACTGTGAACGTCTCTGATGGGACTGATGGCTTCCTCCTCCTTGATTGGCTTGCCGTCGACCTGCCGCAGGAAGTAGGATGTGGTGCGAGGGAAGCTCTGCATGGCCAGCTGCATGTACTTCTCTCTGATCAGGAGGGCTTCCACCAGGGACAGAGAGGCATCATGCAGGTCCTCTGGAGGAACCTATTGGACATCAGACAAAAATATAATATAGTAAATATTTTATAGGAAATGTAATAAGACTGCATGAGGTCTGAGGGACTAGGATGTTATGCAAGGGAAGCTCTGCATGGCAAGCTGCATGTACTTCTCTCTGATCAGGAGGGCCTCCACCAGGGACAGAGAGGCATCATGCAGGTCCTCTGGAGGAACCTAATGCGACATCAGACAAAAATATAATATAGTAAATATTTTATAGGAAATGTAATAAGACTGCATGAGGTCTGAGGGACTAGGATGTTATGCAAGGGAAGCTCTGCATGGCAAGCTGCATGTACTTCTCTCTGATCAAGAGGGCCTCCACCAGGGACAGAGATGCATCATGCAGGTCCTCTGGAGGAACCTCAAGGATGACAGAAAATACAATTGGGATGTTTTAAAGGGAGCATGCTAGATTGGCTAAGTACATTATAAGAGGGTAGGATCATAGGATGTGGTGCAAGGGAAGCTCTGCATGGCCAGCTGCATGTACTTCTCCCTGATCAGGAGGGCTTCCACCAGGGACAGAGACGCATCATGCAGGTCCTCTGGAGGAACCTAAAGGACATCAGGACAAACATATTTGGAATATTTGAAATGGGATTGACTAGGTTGGGTCTGTGGGAGACGGATGTGGTTTGAGGGATGATCTGCATGGCAAGCTGCATGTACTTCTCTCTGATCAGGAGGGCCTCCACCAGGGACAGAGACGCATCATGCAGGTCCTCTGGAGGAACCTAAAGGATGTCAGACACAAATATTGGGATATTTGATAGGAAGCATGCTAGACTGGCTTAAGTATAAAAGGGTAGGATGTGATTTGAGGGAAGCTCTGCATGGCCAGCTGCATGTACTTCTCTCTGATCAAGAGGGCCTCTACCAAGGACTGAGACGCATCGTGCAGGTCCTCTGGAGGAACCTAAAGGATGTCAGAAAACACAATTGGGATGTTTTATAGGAAGCATGCTAGACTGGCTGAAGTATAACAGGGTAGGATGTGATTTGAGGGAAGCTCTGCATGGCCAGCTGCATGTACTTCTCTCTGATCAGGAGGGCCTCCACCAGGGACAGAGACGCATCATGCAGGTCTTCAGGAGGAACCTAAAAGACATCAGGACAAACATATTTGGAATATTTGAAATGGGATTGACTAGGTTGGGTCTGTGGGAGACGGATGTGGTTTGAGGGATGATCTGCATGGCAAGCTGCATGTACTTCTCTCTGATCAAGAGGGCCTCTACCAAGGACAGAGACGCATCATGCAGGCCCTCTGGAGGAACCTAAAGGACATCAGGACAAAAATATTGGGAATATTTGAAATGTTATAGACTAAGGGAGTACATGTATGTAAGATGTGGTGCCAGAGAAGCAGCGAAAAAAATACATGCCGGCGGCGGGCGAATTCGCCCCAGAAATGCCCAAAAGAGCCCCCGAAAAAAAAAGTAGCCCCCCCAATTTATTTTTATTTTTTTGGATTTGGGGGATTTTTTAAAAAAAATTTTCTGTTTGGATCGTGATCAAATGCTTATAAGATGATCACTTACAGCATTATAGCTTAATAGTAGCCCCTGAAATTCGAAAAAGAGCCCGGAAATTTGTAGCCCCTGAAAGTTGGAAAAGTAGCCCTCGAAATAAAAATATTAACTTTATCGCTGCAGAGAAGGTTTTGCATGGTTAGCTGCATGTACTTCTCTCTGATTAGGATGGCCTCCACCACGGACATCAGGACAACAATATGAAGAATGTTTTACAGGAAGCATGCTAGACAGGCTGACGTATCAACACTATTAAGGCTATTAGATAGGAAACGAGTCAATAAGATATACTGGCCAAAGGACATCAGAGAGACATCATTAAACTGTAACCATTAGAAAGAAGGAAAATAAGGAAAATCTAAGAAAAATCCTCCTTTAATTCCTCTTCAGTGAGAGAGAATGCTTACAACTATTTCTCTACAATAGGAGAGAACTGGCAGTGGTCCTCTCCACGTATGGACACCCTCTGGTACTCCAGACAGATGAGATGCCATCTGGCTTAGTTCATCCATCTCTGGCTCTCTTGTGATCATCAACTAAGAAACATCCTCTATTTTGAGAGACAACTCTTAAAACTATTTCTCTACAAAAGGAGAGAATCCTTACCCCACTAAGGTCCTCTCCATCTGGGGACGCCATCTGGGAAGTATCCTTTACTGATTCCTCTACAATGAGTGATAACTCATAACCCTCTAGTTCCTCAACAATATTAAAGATATGTTCCTTACCCCACTGAGGTCCTCTCCACTTATGGACACCCTCTGGTACTCAAGACTGAGATGTGATGCCATCTGGCTTAGTTCATCCATCTCTGGCTCTCTTAGGGATGCCATCTGGGAAACATTCTATACCGATTCATCTACCGCAGGAGAGAATCATTACTGAACTTATTCCTCTAGAGTATTACAGATATGTTTCTTACCCCACTGAGGTCCTCTCCGCTAATGGACACCCTCTGGTACTCCAGACTGAGATGAGATGCCATCTGGCTCAGTTCATCCATCTCTGGCTCTCTGGGGGATGCCATCTGGGAGGCATCCTCCTCCATGCTGGCATTCATCTCAAAGTTCTTGGCATGAGTTCTACAGCAAGAAAACACGGATACAGGTAACATATCGTCGGGTGAGAGTAAGAAGGGAGTTAATGTCTTTTTGTAGGCCAGAGCCTCATCTATGCGATGCCAAATTTTCAGATCATTATTTCAATAAATTTCAATAAAATCAGTTGTTTTTGTTATTATCAAGGAGCCTTGAAAAAAATGATACATCTTTTGTTGGAAGTTTCAAATACTTTTTTTTTCAAAATTTGCTTTCGAATATATATGTTTTATTCCAAGGCCACAAATGGATTTCCATAGTTGTTAGGTCCAACTTAGAATCTTTGTGAAACACCCCCCCCCCTCAAGGGTACGGCTCCAATCTAGTAAACTACTAAAATGTGATTTTGTTATTGAAACATATATAAGGGTACATACAGCTTACCAATAATGACAGTCCTGACTAAAATAGAATTCTGAAAGAATTTAACTTTTGTAATTTAACATTTTGTTGTTGTGATGTTTGATGCAAATGTAGCTATTTTTGCCGTTTATTAACGCAGGTTTAACACTTGATTATCAGCATACATATTAAGTAGTGAAAATCACTAACAGATTAACGTTGTGTCACATTTCTTTGAATTACCTTGAAAGTCCTGACCTCTTCAGGTTCAAAACAACATGAACATGTTGATGTACGAGACACAAAACTTCAAAAACAAAATAATTCAACAAATTCTATCAACAAAAATACATGCACATGTCCGTCAAAGGTGAAAATCACCACTTGTGCACTGATAATTGTCGACTCTCGAGGTAAAACAAGAAATGCACCAATTAGTATGGATTAAATGGAATATAAGGATGTCAACAGTTTCTAAATTTAGCTTTAGTTCAGGTGATAAGCCTGCATAAAAGGGCTTCTTTTTAATCAATCACACCTTTTGTTAGGGTACAAGTTCATACATGTAAGAGAAATTTACAAAGCTTTTTTGGACTTTGTCCTGAATATCTTAGATTTTTAAAAGATATTCTACAAATATCATCTGTAGTTTCATTTTGTACTAACCTGCACTTTAACACATTTCAGTTAACAAATTTAGTTCTTACATTTGTTCTTAAACATTCATTAAATGCAACGTTTAGTAATCATTTTCTCCTCAAAAGAGTTAAAAATACAAATGTAATGATATTTTTAAGTGATCCTTAGTGCAAAATGGAAGGTGCAATGTTGATTATATTATATTGATTACATACTGTGCATGAAAACAAAATCATATTATTTATGTCAAAAGATGATTTTTTGTGTTCAATTATGATTTTTCTTCTTCACAATAAGTATCATATTTTGTGCTAGTGTGCGTGATAAATTGGCATTAGGGTTTAACAAACGCAAAGCTCATTAAAACTTCAATACAAACACAATTATTCAATATATCAGAAAGATAATAAGCAAGAAGTCTTGAAGTAACAAACTTAAAAACATTCAACCAACATAAATTAGGCAAGTTCTGGTACCGAACAGTTTTGACAAAGATACTGAATTTAAATATCAGCAGTTTATCAGGTAAATGTATCCCCTGAATTAAAATAAAATTTTAAGTCAAGATATAAAGAACATCTAGAAAGAGCATTGGATCAATTATCTTTTTGCTAGAAATTTAGATTCCACGAGCCCTTGTTCATACAATTTGATAAACTGCCACCAAGTATTAGTTTCCTTTGAAAAGGATCACACATATTTTGTATTTTAACAAAACTGACCAACATGAAAGCCTCAAGCTTCTAGCCCAAGCTGTCAGAGCACAGGTCTAGCAATCTGGAGATCTTGGGTTCCATTCCTGTGGAAGCCAATTTTTTTCTTTGCTCTCTAGATAGCAGAATATGGTTAACGTTACAATTTGTTGTTTTTTATATCAAATTGAGTATCTTTGTTAAAGTCATGTTAAGAATCAAAACTGGGCCCCCGTTTCATAAAACTTGTCCAAATGTTTCAAATGTTGGTCTATGTCATAACTAATGTGTCAACAGCCAATCAGCATGGAGCATTGTAGCTGTTGCCCACAGTTTGGAAAAGTTTTATGAAACCGAGGCCCTGATGAAGAAAAAAAAATGGTGTTATATAAAGGTAACTCACTGCACACTGGGATTAGAAGATGATGATCTGTTGAAGTCTGCCCTCTTTGGGCCAGAGTGGGTAGAGTTTTGTTGTTGCTTGAGGGAGCTGTTGACCACAAGCCCCACCCACGTACGTAACACACAGGGGAGCGTGAAGTGAGGGGTGGGGTGCGAGTTATCCGATGAAGAAGACCCACACCACATCAAGTGAATTCACACGGTGAAAGAAGAGCACGCTTGCATTTTGGGGGAAGGGCAGGGGGTGGGGGATGGATACAGGGTAGGAATCCAGGGTGGGGTAGTCCACAGGGTAAGGGGTACCACAGGATGAGGAAAGGAAAGGCTCCGACATAGGACACGATTAATAGGCAGAGAAAGAAATCAAAAGAAAGAGGGGTGGGGTGCGAGTTATCCGATGAAGAAGACCCACACCACATCAAGTGAATTCACACGGTGAAAGAAGAGCACGCTTGCATTTTGGGGGAAGGGCAGGGGGTGGGGGATGGATACAGGGTAGGAATCCAGGGTGGGGTAGTCCACAGGGTAAGGGGTACCACAGGATGAGGAAAGGAAAGGCTCCGACATAGGACACGATTAATAGGCAGAGAAAGAAATCAAAAGAAAGATGCAAAAGTGTGGAGAGCAGATATGGTGAAGCGATGCAGGGTGGTCATCACAGACAGCGGGTTAGATAATAAGTACATTCGGGGGACCAAGGGTAGAGTGCAGATGTAGCAAAGCAAGGCAGGAAGACCATTGGCAGCATACATGTAAAGGATACCAGGAATCAGAAATTTACAAAATAGCATGCAGTGAATTGGTTTTTGGTACACACATGTGCGTTACACACAATGGTGGTGGTGTTTGTATAGATAGTGGTGATGGTGGTGTTGGTGGTGTTGGTGGTGTTGGTGGTGTTGGTGGTGTTGGTGGTATTGGAACCAGTTGCGGTTTTGGTGATGACAGTGGTCATAGTGGTGATGTTGGTAGTATTTGTGGTTGTAGTGGTCATAGTGGTAGTGTTGGTAGTAGTGGAAATGGTGGTTTTTGGGTCATTGTTTCCGTGTTGCAGACAAGTCAAGCAAGTGCAAAACACATCAAATAATATGGAGAAAAAGAACAGATGAGTTGGATTTGGATTTGGATTAAGATTGAAGGTAAAGTAAAAAAACAAAAAACAACCAAAATGATTGATATAAAGAAATTTAATACAAAGTAAACCAAAAATGGATCATGACAAATATTTTCAAACCATAATTTTGATTAGTTAAATATTATCAAATCATTATTCAGTTACCAAGCCAAAATAATAAGTGCAGTAAGTTCACATAGAATAGATCCCAATTAATGGAATGAAGTTCAAGGTTTGCATAAATGTGTTGAGTTATAAAATTTAGTTGAATTCATCGATTCGATATGGTTTGAACGAGAAGAAATTAAAACAAAATAAGAGCCAGTTAGTCATTGAGTGTACATGGATAAAGAAGGAATACAAATGGTATTGGTTTCAAGGGATTAGCGAGGCAATAAAGGGATAGATGAACAAGATTAAAGGAATTAAAGGAAATATTTGAGGAAAGTGAAATGAGAATGGTGAAATGTGGTGTGCTCGTTAAGAAAATAACAAAGAAAGGAAAACAAAGGTCCCCAGAAAAAAAAAACCCCAAGGAAATTGGAGGGGAAAGGAGAGAAAATGAGAACACACATTAGTTATCAAATCACATTGTAAAGTCAACTTCAACAGGATTAGGCAACAAGTTTTAAAAAAAACGTTAGAAGCTCAATTCAAACACAAACAGATAACAACAAATAGAAATTCTGAGTGGTCAAATCATCAATTGCAAAGGAGCAAATGATCAAATGTAAAAGATCACAAATGTTTGTTGAATTGAACACATGATACATTAACACACAAGTTAAAGTTGCAGTTAAAATGTTTTGATGTGAAATTTTTACACTCTACTTTGTGTTTTTGTAAATCCAAAACTGTTAACCAAATACCGCTTTAAAAATCACATCAAACACATGTATGATGAAAATGCTGGTGTTTTTTTTTTTTTTTGGCAGACTGCTACATGTATATTTGTATAATTAGAAATACAAACTTCAAATAGAAAAGATGAAAAGAACAAATTAAGTAACCACCAGTGCAATAATATATGTTTGTGCAAACAATATCTACAAAATATTATTCTGTCACCTACTAAGGTATAACTTACCGTCATAATTATTTTTCAACCAAATTGACATGGACAAATTAACAAGCTTTTATTTTATAATATACACTAATTATTTTGTACATGTATTCTATATTACTACACATGAAATAGAGCCCAACAATAACATTGTACAATGTAACTATTAAATAGCATACATTGCACAAGGAAATATGAGCAGTTAGTGTAGAAAGGTAATACATAGCAAGTACCAAAATGTTAAAACTGTATTAAGGACAACAAAGAACACCACCAACGGTACTCACATCGTCTTGGAATAACTTCTGACAGATTATACGTAGTAACACCGTAACAACCTACAACAAATCTTTTGCAGCCTCAAAGTTGCTCAAATCAATACAATACCAACAAAAAGTTTGTCTAAAAAGCAGAAATCAAGGTCACACTACGCTGTAATGAAGGCATATTTAGATGTACCAGTATATATCCACTAAGATACCTCTTGACAAACAAAGAAATATGATAACTCGCGTTACAAATAACACGCTTTCAAAGTGACAAGAGTCGTCCGGTTCATGTCCAAAGTGCACGGAAACCAGCTACTGTACATGTGTACTACAATGTAGGAATCGAACAGAAGATACATGAATGTAGATAATTAATTATTCTTAATATATCGAGATGCAACGTGGACGAAAGATCAGAGGTCTTCCAGTACAACCTCTAAGCGACCTCTTCACATTTACAAATATGATAACTGGTGTTACAAATAACACCCTTTTAAAGTGACAAGAGTCGTCCGGCTCATGTCCAAAGTGCACGAAAACCAGCTATTGTACATGTGTACATGTACTAGGAATCTGACAGAAGCTGACAATAATTGATTATTATTAATATCGAGATGCAATGTGGACGAAAGATCGTAGGACTTCATAATAATTTACATAATTTGCACAGCTTAAAATAGCTCATGATCGGGACTCAGAATTTGTCAGCCTAATTGGGGAAGTTTGAAGTTAATTATGATCCTTTTTGGTGGGCTTCTGTGGTGTTAATCCTTGAACGAATGCATTTTCTTGTACGTTGCAGTAATTGGAAAGGACAAGAACGAGACGTACATAAGTACGGATGGACATACAACCCTAAACACATAATGCCTCCGGCCACTTCATTGCGGAGGCACAAAACAAATTACCTGAAGGCTGTTAAAGGGACTTACATGTAGTAACATTGTCCAAATCCTCAAAATAAAATTTTAATTCTAGCGGTTCCCTTATACCTTGTTGTATTCGTATTAAAGGGATCTAGTAACTTTGTTGAGATGTGCAAAAACTGATGAATGGTTGATGCAATGTATACTGTTGTTATCTCATATGTCCTCAGGGTATTGTGTGAAAATTTCAGGTCAAATGGACAATGTATGGCCAAGTAATGAGCGAAAATGCAAAGTGATATTGGGTGATATTCACCAACTCACTGCATTCACTTTGTACAGGGATGAAAATCTCGCCCGGAGAATTTCTTATCTAAATACTTCAATCATACATATCTTTGTAATGAAAGGGAAATTTGAAAAACCGAAAGCTGTCCCATGATTTTATTGTTAATATGAATACAACAAGGTATAAAGGAACCGCTAGAATTACAATTTTATTTTGAGGATTTGGACAATGTTACTAAGTCCCTTTAACAATAAAATCATGGGACAGGTTTTGGTTTTTCAAATTTCCCTTTCGTTACAAAGATATGTATGATTTAAGTATTCAGATAAGAAAAACTCTGGGCGAGTTTTTCTTCCGTGTACAAAGTGAGTGCAGTGAGTTACTGAATATCACTTTGCATTTTCGCTCATTACTTGGCCATACAATGTCCATTTGACTTGAAATTTTCACACAATACCCTGTGGACATATGAGATAACAACAATATACATTGCATCAACCATTCATCACTTTTTGCACATTTCAACAAAGTTACTAGATCCCTTTAACAGGGATGCCACTGGGTCGCCTCCAAAAAACCGGAAACACAACGCGGCAGACGTAACTCTCCGTGTATTGCGTATGCACTGCACTGCCGTTCGATCGCGTGTACATACATGAAATACATGTATACTGCGTACGTATTGAAAAACGGCTACCGGTGTGTTAAGCGAATGGTCTTCCTCTCTCATTCGAGTGCGGTATACCATACGCTATTCAATGCGAGCGCGCGCTCGTTACAACGGTATTCCCATATATTATATGCGGAATGTCATGAGTAAAAGATGCGCACGCACGCTGTAGACAGGAAAAGAAAATGATTTGAAGAGACGGGGAGAGGGGGAGAGAGGGAGTGAAAGACGGAACTTTTTTTGATTGATGACGGAAAAACCGGAATTCCGTCTAAAACCGGAAAAGTGGCATCCCTGCTTTAAGCTTGAAGAAAACTGGTAACTTTGTGTGGGTTCTATGGAAAATGCAAGTTCCGCCAAATTCAAGTTAGGATCAATTTAGGTTAAACAAAAGGAAGCAAAAACCAAACAAGAACACCCAAGAAAAACAGACAAAATCACAAAAAAAGATAACGCAAACTGAAGAACCCACCTGGCATAGCTAACCACCTTTTGTACCATTGTCAAAATTAAATTAAGGATCAATGTGTTAATAATGAAAGAAGAGCAAAAACAAACCAGAACAACCAACGAAAAGAAATATCACAAAATCGTGAAAAGATAACCACCTTCTGTAACTGGGACTTTTCTCCTCCATGGCGAATAATTGGTTAAAAAAAAAAAAAAAAAAAAAATCATGAAAAGTTAAACTCACCTGGCATAGCTAACCACCTTCTGTACTCACGCAATGGGTTAATAATAACAAGGCAAATACAAAGACAACCAACAAAAAACACACAATCATGAAAAGATAGCTAACCATTTTTCTGTCCCCGTGACTTCTTCTTCTAAATATTTCTAAAAAAAATAACCTAGGAAGAACAACCCACCTGGCATAGCTAACCACCTTCTGTACCCGCGACTTCTTCTCCTCGATGCTCTCGATGGGGAAACTCTCCTCCGGGAACTCGTAGTTGGCCGAGCGGGACTCGTCGGTCCGGGAGTCCATCAGAACCTGCTTGGCCAGGTTGGCATAGGTGCTGTCCATAGGAGTCGGCTTGTGCTTCGGAAAGCGAGGGGTGCGAGATGGGGAGAAAGGGGCGACATTGGGTTGGGGCGCTGAAAAGATATGAACCAAATGGGGAAAAGTTAGTGAAAAGCCTCATAAGATTGCATAACAGACATTGTAAATGGTCCAGAAACACTGGCCAGGGCAAGGTTGGCATAGGTGCTGTCCATGGAGGATGGCTTGTGCTTTGGAGCGCGAGGGGTGCGTGACAGGGAGAAAGGGGCGACATTGGATTGGGGCGCTGAAATGGAGAGCAACCAAAATGAGAAATGTTAATGAAAATGTATAACCCTAACCCTAGGTTACACATGTGGTAAATGGTCCAGAAGGACCTGCTTGGCTAGGATGGCATAGGTGCTGTCCATGGGGGATGGCTTGTGCTTCAGAAAGCGAGGGGTGCACGACAAGGAAAAGGTCTTTGTTGGGAGTCTATGAGATGTCTTTGTTGGAAGTCTATGAGATGTGTCATTTTGGCCATCTTAAAGTTAATGTGGAATCTAGATATGATGACATAAACGGTACCCCGGGGTACCAGACGAAAATCCGCCATTTTGTTTAATTATTTATTTAATTTTTAGGGCTGTACTGTGGGTATAGCGTGCATACAATCGCGCGCTGCACTGCATGCACAACGCAATAGCTGCGGTACGGTTGGACGCTAGATGGCGCTACACAACGCGGTACCCCGGGGTACAACGGTACCCCGGGGTACCGCGTGTGTCATCATATCAACCCGAGAAATCAGTGGGAAATTCTTTTCAACATGCATGTACATTTTTTTTTGCAGCAGCACTGTAAAGGGATCATACAGTCTATATTCCCTAATTTGAATGTTCATTTGATATAATATATAAAAAAAAAAAAAATCAAAAATGCCCAGGAAATGGTTCATCGATTCAAGAAAAAAGAAACAATGTATTGACTTTTGTGTAGTCTGTTTGCTAATTGTGTGTGTGTTTCATTCGTTGACTAAGGTACAACATAAAACTGACCTTTGAGATGAAGATTTTGCCACTTC
The DNA here is from genome assembly GCA_037951105.1 of Echinarachnius parma. NCBI lineage: Eukaryota > Metazoa > Echinodermata > Echinoidea > Clypeasteroida > Echinarachniidae > Echinarachnius > Echinarachnius parma. The sequence continues at coordinate 2,068 of JBAMJV010002000.1, read as the reverse complement.
AAAGACAAAAAATCATTAAACTTTATCTGAGTAATGTATTTTAAATTAAAATCTTTGTGAGTGTCTAAGGCATTACTGGTCAGATAATACACATTGTACCTTCGGTCAATGAACTACATGTAATCTTATGCACACAAGGATCTAACTTGAAAACTTCATAAGAACTTGCAAGCACGTGAATTTGTCAAACCTCTTTCTTTTGCATCAAATAAATGTCAATATGCAATGCTCGAAATCAAATATCATTGATACTTAATTCTACTGGCCTGAATGGGCATCCAAATGTTACATTATTTGTAATTTTTCTTTGTTTGGGGCCACTATAATTTGAAAAGCTTTGTTTTACTTGCTTGACTGGTCCACACGGCAAACAAATTATTTTCTAGCAGAGCTATTAGTCAGGTGTTGATTTCGGGAGTATTTACCTCCCGGGACTCGCGATAATTTTTCGGGCGAGTCCGAGTACCCGAAATTGACCCATTTGTTGATTTCGCTATCGGCATGTCATGCCGCTGGGAAAACATGTTCATTCAAGGCAAAAATTATCTTTATTTTCCTTTTAAAATTGGCAACTCCCAATGTGTTGCTTCATTTTAATAACATCAAAACAGGTGGAAAATATTTAGTTTAATTTAAAAAAAAGAAAAATACCAAGTAGTTTGCAGTGAAGTCGCCAAATTTAACACCAATATCCGATTTGAAAATGTGACATTGTGTTGCCAATATGAGGATGTTAAAACATGTAAATCACAACAATCTACGCACTAAAAAAATATAAACAAAATAATGAAAGTAGGTACAGTAACAAAATTGGGCAAAAAAAAGAGGAAAAATGTATGTTCTTTGTACTTGCACACCTCATATAACTTGTTGTATGTGTACCTGCTAACTATACTGACTACCAAACCACAAATATGTGGGCCATTGTCTTTGATTAAAAGATAACGGTCAATGTTCACTACTAGTATGCATAAATTTAAAATACGTTCAGAATACCTTTTATTATGCAGAATCTCTTGAAATTCAATCTTGTGCATTCTTCAAACCTCTTCTTTTTTGTGTCAAATATTACATGACCTGAAATTCTTTGTGTTGGCACTTTGAATTGTTGGCTAAATTTATCTGTGTTATTAATGTGTTTAAAATTGTAATCTTAAATGCATAATTGTTTACAGCACTGTTGAAAGATTATCAACAGTTGATGTACTAAATACACACAGTATAACTACTACTGTAAATATGCAGATTATCTCTTGAAATTTCAAGACATTCGTTAAGTTCCGAGATAAGCTCTTCAAACCCTTTTTTTTGGTTTGGGGGGGGGGGGGGGGGTTGAAGAAATGTCAATATGAGCTGCTCTCTGCTTTAAACACCATTGTTCTAGGCTGAACCCCTCTATTCTCTCTGCTTGGACGGCAATCAAACACTTTGGACTCCCATATCACATTGTTCCCACCTTCTTCTTCTTTTTTTCTTCTTCTTTTACACATTGTATACTTGTGCCTTGTGGAACACTTCAACAAACAAGACATTTCCTTTTCTTCTTTCTTGAAGTGGACTGAAATAAACATGTGCATTTAAACTTTTTTTTTTTTGTTCTATAAATTCCTGAGGTGTTCCATTATTACTTTTCAATGAGTTTTTGTTTTTCCTTTCTTCTAACATTCTTGAAGCGTTCTTCTGGCTATAAATTTTAATTTGTTTGTTTTACCTTTTCTTATTATTCTTGAAGAGTTCCAAAGGTATATTGATAAATGTTTTTCCCTTTCCATAAAACGACCATTTTTTAAACTTGTGTTCTTACCGGCAGGTACATTTAACTGTATTTTTTTCTTCTTTTCTCAAAGATTAGATAATATGAACAAATACAATTTAAATACAATAGCCTACTCCAAATCTACTCAGAATGAGCCAGAGCAGAAATATGCAAGATCACAATGGACACAATTATATTTCAGATTTCCTTGCATTTGATGTTCAAATAGAAAGATAAAAAACCCCCACACAAATGGAGCAAATACACAGTGGACACATATTCACATCCATTACATTCTGTTGAATCGCAGTT